>JARFNW010130535.1:0-11463 GCA_031763155.1 Dirona albolineata | reverse complement strand
TATCTTTAATGATCTCAAAGTTGTGACTTTACCTCTACCATTTTTTAAAATTATATTGCTTTCGTTATAGGCATGTCACAGTCTTGAATCTTGTATCTCAATGTATCTTAATGTCTTTTGTTATTTTTTTTCTTCTTCCTTCTAGGTCGTGGGCAAGTTCATTGCCAGGGCTGTTGCAGACGATTGCTTGCCCCCTAAATACGTTCAAGGCTATAAGGGAAAAGTTACTTGTTCTAACAAATTGTAAGTTTCAGTTGTTTTATAAGATTTAGAGATGATTATAATGTTTGATTATTTATTAATGTAACAACTTATTTGTTTTGTTTTGTATTTTGAAAAAAAAAAAAAATTTTTGAAGTTGGGAACTAGAGGGAGGGAGATGGAGGTATTTTTTAATGTTTATTTTAAAGTAATGCTCTTTTGGTTTAAAAAAATACCATTTGTATCACAGACTGCAGTCTTCTTTTGGGTTTTAAAGCGTATAAAACCACCCAATTTAACTTTGTTTTTGTCTTGGTTTTTGCAGAGATGCTTTGTCCAAGGCTGATGCATTGCTGAATCAGAAGCATGGCATAGTCCGACTGGACAACATTTGGGGCATTGTAGGTGGAATCCGTCCAGTGAAAAGCCTTATCAAGCAGGTAATCTTTCTTTGTCCATTTAAAAAAAATAAATCTGGCTTTGTTGTTCCAGTAATAGGCACTTCACATTAATCCACGGCTTTCCTACATAGAATAATGGAGGAGGTTGGGGAGTGGGGCTTCATTCAATTTTGAATGTAATTTTTTTCCACTAAAACTTTATATTTGCTGTTGAGTCTAGGCGCTTAAAAATAAATAAATAAATATATATATATAGTTCAGAAATGTAAACTATTTGATATTGATTATAATAGCCATGCACTAGTGAAAGTCAGTTTTTTCATTATTCATGCATTATCTCTTTTTTCTCTAATATGAAATTAAATGCAATATATATTTTTTGTCCTGGCATTTTAATTGAAATTGTTTCTGTTTCCTCCCTCCATTGTCTATCCACTAGATGATTATGTTATTGAAGGAATACCTGTCATCCGGTGACATACCCGAGGCAACCCGATGCTTCACCAGTCTGGAGGTGCCTCATTTCCACCATGAACTCGTCTATGAGGTCAGCTTGAAGCATCTTCATTTCTTCCCTCTTGTCACCTTAGCGATTTGGTTAACGGAAGCTGATATATACATCCTTTCAAATATTGATGTTAATGAAGTTGAAAGTCTTAAAATCTGTGTTTTGATAAGTCTGGGATAAGTGGGAAGATATTAAAGTAATCCCCAGGTCATTGCAAAAAAAAAAACATGAATGCATACAATAAACTCATACTCTTAGAGGTGACCGGTGGAGCACCTAGTTTGACTTTCTAGTTTGATTTATTGATATATTTTTTTATTCTGTTCATGAAAACTTTCTGATACTGAAAAAATAATGCTGTTTTAGTTATTGTAAGTTCTTTGTCTTTGATTGGCATCTTTGAACAGAGCTCACTGAACCTGTCTTTGTAATATTCATAAAAATCTCCCATTGTGCTTAAATCGTATCATATTTCTTATTGTTAAAAGTGGACTCCCCATTCTCTCTCTCTCTCTCTCTCTCTCTCTCTCTCTCTCTCTCTCTATCTCTCTATCTCTCTCTCTCTCTCTCTCTCTCTCTCTCTCTCTCTCTCTCTCTCTCTCCCCCCCTCCCTCCCCCTCTCTATCAAATTCTTTTGTGTGCTCATTGATCGTTATCTTGAATTTTCTTTTCATACACAGGCTGTGTACATGGTGATGGAGAGGTCCACAGACAGGGCCTCTGATATGATGGTGAAACTTTTGAAATCTCTGGCTTCCGCTATCATCATCACACCAGATCAGATTACACAGGTAGGCAAGATACCCCCAGGATACCTTTGGATGTTGTGCCTCTTAGTTCAGCTCTAATTTATTGCAAGCTCTTTTTTTTTGTTGTCTTGCTTCTGATGTGTTGATTTATTCATCAATGTTATTATGGACTGCTGGATAATTTGTTTGAAGTGGTTGTCTAGTTCATTTAAAAAAACCATATTGACATCTTTTGCATTTACAACATTCTTTAGTGGATTATGTATCAATCTAAGTAAAAATAATTTTTTACGGATGTCAAGTCTACTGTGATTTTTAGGGATCTTGAAAAAAGAGTGATATGCATTTTATTCAGAGCTTTATAGTTAAATGTATGCCCATCATATGAAACAAGTAAAATCCATTCATGCCCTCATGTTGTACCATCAAGGAATACAATATTAATTTTCATAATTTTTTTTTTACAGGGATTCAATCGTGTCTTTGACAACATTTCTGACATTTGCCTAGATGTTCCCAATGCTTATGTTTTGCTGGAAAAGTTTACCACTCTCTGCCACAGTCGAGGAATCATTGATGAAGCAATCCTCAAGGATGTTCCCCAGAGGTTTGTTGCTTTACTCTTTAATCTATCAATTGCAAGTTATTGATCAATTTTTTTGAATTTGGCTCACAAAAATTGTTGGGGTTTTTTTTTTTTGGTGTCAGGAAATGGAATTGATAACAAATGACCACAAATGCTAATCAACATTTTGCAATGATTCCAATTATTTATGATATTCAAGGCAAAATGTGATGTTTGGTGCTATAAAACCAGCGGCGTATGAAATCACTAGTCTTTTTATCTAAATTATTTTTATTCTATCACCCTTCTATAAACTCTTTCCCCATTTTTCTATTATGTTTGATGACAGATCAGTGTTTCCTCTTTGAGACATTGAAATTCCTCTTCCTTTTTTTTCTGCATCGTATCAAAATTTTTAAATTAAAAACAAAACCCGGTCTTATCCTTCCCATCGCATTAATGCCAATAAAAACATTGAAACACATGAAGGAAACCTTTCAAAATGATCAACTAGATTCACAAAGGTTGTGTTTTTGTGTGTGAAAATTAAGTCGTAAATGCAAATGCAATTTCTTTGCCAGGGGTAATCATGATGATGACTATTTGATAATGTTATGATGTAAGGAATGCCTTTGTTGATTTTAAAGCTGATTGTATATATATATTTTTTTTCAGAGGCCGCAAACGTTTTGTTTCAGAAGGAGATGGTGGAAGGGTGAAGAGCACGTGAGCGAGATGGATGGCACTGTCTTGTTTCAAGTCTTAGTTCAAAACCTCATTTTGTTGACTTTGTATTATTGTAGAGGCATTTTCAAATTTCAATTATTGTTGAGTTCGATGTCTCTTGTATACTTAACAAACAACTGTCAAACAAATTAATTTTAAGGATAAATAATTGTTAAAAACAAAATTTAAATAATAAAAAGTGATATTTTACTTGAATGTTAAATGATATTATTTTCTTTTCAGATTGTTATTTGTTGCTACTTTTTAAAGATGAAAATAGATATACGTGGCAAACAGGCACATGTAGTAGTATTCTTGCAGCTTTTGAGAGTCATGAAACTACTGTTACTGTTCTGCTATATTTGTTACCATAAAAGGTCCAGATTGGCCCATATCAAAATAAGTCGCACCAAAAAAAAAACCAGGGGTCAGAATCTCCAGCAGTCTCACACAAAATTAAAGTTAGATGTAATGAATTAGAACTTGAAAAAGGAGCATGTCTTTATTTATGTAAGCATCACTATTGATAAAGTCCACTTTGCATTGTTTATGATATGGGGTTGGTTTGTGGTATATTTTTTTGGGCCCTCCCCCCCCAAGTTAATTAATTTAAGGATTGTATTTTTATAGTGAATTGATTGTTTGTGTTAACATACTTTATATACTATATAACCACACTGATGTATTTATCATGATAGGATTGTTTAAGGTTTTGATGGCTCATGGTTACAATGAAGTATTGCTTTTTCTTTTTTGTTCATTTGATATTATAAAATGTGAACCGATATGCAAATTATTATCATGCCTTTTTTTTATAGTGAGGGTGTGTTATAAAAGTTGTGTTTGAAGGTGTTATTTTCCCTTTTTTTTTGGTGAGGAAAGGTTAGATTTAGTTATCATGACAAAATATTAAAAGAAGACACATTAATTATAGGGCATTTACCTCACCTTTTGGCTTATAAAGAAAAAGATTGATTATTCTTTGGCTTAGTGTACTAAGTGAAATTCGTAAAAGTGACATCAAGAAAATATTCATTTGTATTGAATTTGATTTCTTTTAAAGTTGATTATAATTACACTGATCTTATTGATTGTACGATCGTGTATGGACGGACTCGTTTATTGTATCATCATGTATGGACGTACTCGTTTGTGTCATGTACATCCTGGTGATTATTCTTTTTTATTATCATATTCTTTCAATTGAACAGGGAGTTTACAGTTAAGGTGTGCTTCTGAACATTAAAGAAACATTGCCATTATGAGACTTATGTTGGTTGTAATCCACGTATTGCATATTTATTTTGATATTCCAATAATTTTTTCTTCATTTTTGTTTAACTAAACCCTACACTCAAATTTTGGTATAGTTTGAATTCATATCTCTCTGGTTTTTAAAAATATCTTCATGTATGATTCACTTTAATAACTGAATAGAAGAGGGACATGAAATTTTGATAATCTATAATTATTCGGGCTACTTCGAAACTTGAATATGAAGATAGCGATTGTAATGGATTTCATAGTTGTGTTGAATGTATTGTAAAAGACTTAACCTATGTTTGTGACATATATGACAAGATGATGGAGGAATGACGTGGTTTGAGGTCTGTCATTGTAGCCAAATTGTTTAAGAATTCAAATGAGCGCAGTTGCCTAATTTTGTTGCATGAAGACATACATTTTCAGCATTAATTTTTTTTTCCGTAATGCCAGGGAACTTGTTTTCAGATTGTATTGGGTGTCAATTTCAGGATCCAATGTATGGCTTGAGAGAAATCCTCTGCTCAATTAGGGATGTGCAGATCTAACTTTTGAAACCCAGAATTATTTTGGAATTCCCAATCATTGTCATTTTAATGGCTGAAATGTGCACTAAATTGCTTCAAAGTAATGACAACTTAACATAAATTAGCCTGAAATGGAATGAACAGAAATTCAAGGCTAAGGTTTCTTAGGAAAGGTTTGTTGGCTCTCCTGATTTGTTGAATGCCAAATTGATTTTTTGTTTTTAAAAAAAATAAATGTCTGTGTGTTTACTATGTTTTGCAACATTGGTTTGAAATGTTAAGTTTTTGTTCCACAATAAATGGCTCAAAAGTCTGGATTTTATAGAAATAATTTTTATTTTAAAATGAGATTGTTCTCACAAATATTTAATACATCTCAGTCTGTAACACCTGTATGAGTGAGGATGAGTTTACAGCATTAGTGTTCTTTGTTATTGGTAACAGGTGGAAAAGTTGATTTTGTTATTGTTACTTGTTTTTAATGTTAACGATCTTAAACCGTCTGCAAAAGTGGCCGTATTGGTTTGACAACGTATGATGTTGGCTTGTATTGATTGCTGGTTGGATCAGTTGGTGCCATGTATATACTTCTATTTATACACACCTAGAATTTTGTTCTCTTTTTGCTTTGACGCTTACAGTATATCTTGTTGCTGCCACCATCACTCTGATTTGCTTGAAAATTCCCATAGATGATTGTTAGTCGGTTTTTTAGCACATCATCTGTGGGTAAAAACTCTTTGATTGTGCTATTATTAAGCGTGGTAATACTTTTTTTGGTTGTATCTGAGCTTTTTTTTCTCTGGTAGTTTTTCTTTTCAAATCAGATTCAAATCAGATGTTCTAAACAATCAGTTCATCGGACTGGATTGAACATGTGACAGGAGAGAAACACCGTAGCATTTAGATTTTTGAATTATATTTTGATGCACTTCCAAGTACCTTGATCAGAAAATTGTTATCCATTAATGCACCAATTTGGCTCTTTTATATGACACACTCTAAAAGGGTCATTTTTTTAATCAAGTAAATTTTATGCACTTGCTTTATCATGGATTCTTTATTCCTTTTTAAAAAATTTTGAAATGTCTTAGAACTTCTCTGCGCATCTTTATTTGTCTTGCTTCCCAGAATGTAACCTTATAGTGAGCTGGTTTCATGGAATCATTGATAAATGTGTTCTTAACACGTACTGAATTTGTTTCTATGAACCATTTTGCTTAATGTTGATGTAGTGAATTATTTCTTTTCATGTTCTATATATATATATATATCTCAAATCATGCGATTGATACATTGGCAACTAGAAAGCAAGGATTAGGTCTTTCATTGACATTTAGCTAAACAACCGACAGCATTTGCATAGTGCATACCCACAATCATCACCATGCTCTGTGTGTGTTTACAATATTTCCCCTGGCAGGCCATGACATAGTTATCCTTTTCAATTTACATCGGAGCACACAGCACGACCTCCCCTCCCTGTCAGACAAGACTTGTTGGGACATGTTTATGTTCTTCGGGTCCTGAAAAACCCACCATTGGTTTGGTTCCGGTGGATTTTTTATTTCTGTTCAAAGTTATGTGCATTCCCGGCAGCTACCGAAAAATATCAACTCAATGTCACCTATCACCTCCAATTCTTCTTCCTGTCTAAATTTGTTGGTTAGATATTATGGATTTGTAAATCCGTATGTAGACAAAATGATTATGGAAAGGTTCAAATAACACATTTATATATGTTTTAGTACCTTGTCTTGGCTTAAGTGGAGATTGCTAAATTTGTATTTATGTTTTGTACATTTCTTAATTGAAGGGCATGCTTAATTTCTTTTCTATTGGGAAAAATAACTGGCTAGATACTAATATTCTCTTACGAGTGGAGGATTGAAGTTTTATGCCATCTGTGGTTAGCATGTTGAACATTAAAAAAATTATATTTGTTTTGTCAGACACATTTTCTTAAAACTGAAAATCATAATGAGATATTTATATTTATGTGTGAGGTTACTAGTGTGTTTGTAATTGAAATAACATTAAAAATGTAGATATTTTTGTATTTTCTTATCGTAAGCACTTAGAATGAATATCAAGGAGAAGTTCGTTTTTTTTACAATTTACACATATAAAAGTTTGTATGAATTATTGTGTCATTTATGAACGTTTACCTCTTCTGGCTACATGTTGCTGTTGAAATGTGGATAAGGTATTTAACCAAAGGACTGTCAGTCTAGGAAACTAGATAATGAACTGAATGTAAAGAGAAATAACTAGCCTTTGATATGATAATGTGGAGAATACATTGTTGGTTTTAGTATTAAAAATAGCAGAAATGATTCGATTATTTTTGTTTTGTTTTGGCCAGTGTCTTCTTTCATTGGTGTATCAGTACTGTTGTCTCTGCCTAAAAATCTGCTTTGTGGGCGACACAAAAAATGATCTTAGGTGGGCTGAGTTCTTAAAGGAATTTCAAAGCTGACATTTTATTTGAGAAGTAAAAATCTAATGAAATTACATGGTTCTTAATGGGGGTAAATTCCAACAGTAAAAATATTCCTTTTTGACAAAGAGGGACTTCTATAGAAGATGTGTTACCCTGCTGGTTCACAGAGAGAGACCACTGTACTTGTTTTATTGTGTAGAATTGTGTCATGGTCGGAAAAAATACATAGTGAGAGATGAGGGAGTATTGTTTGAAACTATTATCGAATGTAACCTGATAATGTTTTCCTACTATTGTTTGATTTTTAAAGTTTATTTGGATGTGATGGTAATGTTTTTGAATAATATGAATAAAATTTGAAATTTGTTTTCATTTGATTATCTATGATTGTAAGTGCTGATTTTATTGTGTGTAATGTGGAGGAGAAAAGGGAAATTGAATGAGGATTTATTTTTACTTTCAGTTCTCTTTTTTGTTGTTTTGCAAGTCCCATTTCATGGTAAGCGGTTGGAAGGCGCTTGATGTGGGTTTTCAGTTTTTTCATTCTATAACTCCACCTATATTTTTCGTTTTTGGTATTTTGGAAAGACGCGGTGGGCTCATCACCTGCTCGTCTTTGATTTCTGATGCAGAGTCTTTCTAGCCATGTTTAGTGATGATTAGTAGTGTTAGTCCTCATTGACATTTGGATTTAACTTCTATTTGTCATTTACACCATTCACAGCTTGACATATGGCTGGCCCCTACACTGCTTTCTGTGGTATAAAGGGGACACGATAAAAGAAGAAGTATTTTGGAAAGAAACCTTTCTTACGGATGAGATAAGTAGGTACCGTTCTCGGTTCGGATTCATGAATCCATTCTGGTTGTTCTCGAGTTAGAATAGGAGTCTATCACAGGGTCGGAATAGGAGTCTATCACAGAGTTGGAATCAGTAATGATTTTAAATTCTCTATAGAGCATGCTGCTTGATTAATGTGAAATGAAAATTAGAATATTGTGACGTCCGTCATCAGCTTTCATGTAGGCGCACATTTGTCTACCGGCCCACCCCTCCCCATTGTGTCTGGGATTTTCAGTCACATGCCACTATTGTTGTTCCACCGTCTATATTCTGTTCCACTTGTCGTGTGCATATCTATATCTTCACAACCGTCTGATGGATTTCAATGATAATTGGCAGGAACATTTGAATTATCAGTGACGTCAAGTGGAATGTTTTGCCCTGCTTACAATATCATACTTTCTTCTTTATGGTATATAAAAACCAAAGGGTCTGGAATGAGTGGATATTTTGAGGTTTTATAGTCACTGAAACTGTAAACAGACTGTACACAGACTGTACGTAACCTGTTTTCACATTTAGGCGCACACTCATTGCAGTGATTTATACTCAAAACATCACATGACTATTGTGGTAACTATACCATGTGAGTATGATTCAATGCAAAATGATTGTGCTAAAGGGTGCTAACAGTTTACAGTCTGTGAATACGGGCGAAAGTCAGGGTGACAGTTTTCACGAGATTAATGTGAGCAGTCACTCATGTTAAAACACTTGACTGGTCGCATCATTAGTGTAAACATTCTTAAGTTTGAGTCAGATTTTATTACAAACGCCAAAAAGATCTAAGGAATTTGCCATTGCGATGGATCTGTTTGGTCTATAAGTCCATTTGGTCTATGACACTGTTTGGTCTATGACACTGTTTGGTCTATGACTTTGATATTAAAAATTCACAGTGTTGTTTAAAATATAAGTACGCATGCAAAAACTCATGGCACCACATTTCGTAACTTAGGAGGAATTTGCGATATTCCATGCTCCCAGGACTTGGAACGGACTATAGTTAGCAGTAATTATTGTTTACACACTTTGTTATCCTCGTCCCCCTCATATCGAATCGAATCCCCTTTATACCGCAATAAGCAGTGTAGGGACCAGCCATGTGTCAAGCTGTGAAGGGTGCACATGACAAATGGATCCAAATGCCAATGAGGACTTACACCACTCATCACCTAACACATGGCTAGAAAGACTCTGCATCAGGAATTACAGACGAGCAGGTGATGAGCCTGTAAATTGGACAACAATGTACCATGAGGTCCATACATTTTACCGATAAACTGTTACCCCAGTGGTTACTCTTTAGACTCTCCCCCCTCATCCCACACTAAAATAAGCAACTCCTGAGAATGTAGGTATACTATGGACTAGTTTATGTATGTTTGAGGGTACATAATGGAATAAAAAAGTAAGGTGGACTAACAAAGCCACTCCCTGCAGCGAACCATCTAGTTAGCCATGAGTGTTATTGGAGAAAACGCACAAACATTATATACACACACACACCCTCTTACATACATGATTTTGTCTGTTTACGATTTGGCAACCCTTTGTTTTCCCAACGATACTAAACCCCGTTTTAGTCTGCCACAGTGAGGGTTGAATGATCTGTCTTGGTAATTGGAACATTCTTACGGTTCTCGGTTCCAGAGAATCGCTGACTTGGAGATAAAACGAGTCATTGGTGGAGATGTGGAGACATCATTATGTATTAAGTAATTCTAAAATGAGGAGAAAAAATATCTCAAAAGTTTTAAGGACATCTATACATTATATATTTTATTTTATAAATAATATTATTTACAAAAGATAATTTGAGACAAGAAATTGATTTCTAATAATCCAATAAAAACAAAGAAGTAAGTGATGCATGACATGGGGTATAGTCGTGAACAAAAAAATATTTTCATTACAAAGACACAAAAGAGTTCTTTTGATTGTAACATTAATATTAAATGCTCTTTCTATGAATTAGTGATTAACTTGGCTTCAGGTGACACCTTGCACCATTGCCTCAATAACACACTTTATACTTTGGTTTCGTGTCTGATTTACTAAATTTACAATAATAATGTACAATTCTTGTAATGAACATTTCTTTCTTAATAATAATTCATAATCCTAGAGTCCTTGGCTACCAGTCCTCTTCTTCATTGTCATCTTCCATTGACATTGTCCTTCTGTCCTCACGGCGTTTGGCTTGCCTGATAAAATATATACCAAAAAAATTATGATACTCAATTTAGTTCCCATTGATTTTAATTGTTGCAACAACGACAAACTTTAACGGAAAACATATGTTTTTTTAATGCGACCATTCTAACATGGAAGACTTTTTTCTTGGTCAAAATAATTAGCCATAATGTGTGACAAATATGTAACTTGTTTCGTTAGAAAAAAATTATTATTTAGGCATTCAGTAAAAATCTATGTTTTTGGAAAGAAAGTGGAAACAATGTATCATTCGCATGATTATGGCTAATGGCTGAATTTGAAAATTTGTTGATCAGGAAATTAAGATGAGCAGGGGATCAACCACAGTTCAAAAATCCTTTCTCAGATGACCGATGAACACATTTTCTGTAGCCCTGGTGACTATCCTCTTCACCTATAAAAGGAACTCTGGTAATTTTGCCGCTTCAGCAAGTTAATGTTGTAGGCTGTTGAATTATATAATTTGACCTATAAATTGACTAAACATTGATGAAAGTGTATCTACTAAATAAGTCGTCTTAAAATTCAAGAAAATCTATAATTGATCCTACCTGTTCATATTGATGGCCGCTTGTTTAACATCAGTGATGGTGAGGAGTTTATCAAAGCTGAAAATTTCATGGGTCCTGTCAGCTGCTTGCTTGAGAGCTAGAGAAAAGAAAAAAAATAGATTGTTAAAATTGTTAAGTTATGCATGTTAGTGTGGATACATGGTTTGTATTCTATTTCTATGTTGTCTTTCACTCATTTCCCATTGGCTATTTGTTTTAATAGAAAATCTGGAAAATATTATTTTTTAAAATAAAAAGATAATCATAATTCATAAACTAAAAAGATGCCTTGTTGAAATCTTTGACATTTACTCCAACCAGACATTAGTTCAAATTAAATTAATAAAAAAATTTAAAAAAAATAAAATTCCCTTTATTCATCCCAGGGGGGAATTTGTCTTTAGGGTCTATTCCGAGGGTAGACTGGAATAACCCAGGCGTCAGCCGCAGAGCAGCGCCGCAATGTGG
>JARFNW010130513.1:0-11466 GCA_031763155.1 Dirona albolineata | reverse complement strand
GAGAGAGAGAGAGAGAGAGAGAGAGAGAGAGAGAGAGAGAGAGAGAGAGAGAGAGAGAGAGAGAGAGATAGAGAGTCGATCTATTTTCGTTTCATTTCAAATTATATTATTTGCTGTGATTTTGTTTCTTTTCGAGGTGAAATAAAAAGTAGTCAACTTCCGGTGTTCAGTTTTCTGAAACTCTTGCATTTGTATTACACATAGCGGTATCAACATACGATACGCTAATAACAATGTTGTAAAGTTATTTTATTGATTGAGATTAACTTCATTTTACATTATATTGTCAACATTTAATTCACAATGGGTGTACCTAAATTTTATCGATGGATCAGTGAACGATATCCTTGTCTAAGTGAGGTGGTCAAGGAATTCCAGGTAACGCTGATCGTCCACCCACCACCAACGCCAACCTTGAATTTGATTGAGTTTCAATTTCAATTTAATTTTTTTTCTCCTTTTGGCAACAGTTGTCTAATTCATTTGTTTCTTTAGTACTTTTCTCTCTATTTATCCAATATGTTATTGGGGGACTTTGAAAGCCAAGCCCTCTATTAATTGACATGTTATGGTCTAAGTCTAAATCTAAATTATACTATTTTGCATCGCCATCATTCCATCATCTCAATCTCAACCAACAACTGCATGTTTGAAAATTTGAAAATGAAAGTTTTTAAATTTAAATTCATGTAATTATCTGCTCACCTGCTGGCTAGGCTGATCCTAGTCCTAGCTAGCATATTTTTTTCTAGTTCTTACTTCACATTTAGCATTAGCATTGTAGATATCATTACCGCTTTAGTAGAATATGAATATATAGTTGGTTTACTTTGCCACTGGCTCATGGCTGTGTGTTGTGGCTGTGGTGATGATAGCGATAGAGACTGATTTTATGATTATGATGATACTGGTACAGTACAGGCATAATTTGCCATTTTCTTTTTAATTTGTACTACATATTGTCATTGTTTACGAACCCTTACTATTATTTTTATATATATCATAATAATTTTTTGTTTGTGGTATTTTGGGTTTTGTTTCATAATTTACAATGTGGTGACTCAAGACTCAGAGAAACAGTGGTTTGTTAATCGTTTGCCTGAGGGTGGTTTTGGCTAGATTTGGTTTGGGGTTGTTTTTTTAATTGCTGTTCTGGCCAAAATTGATATAATAATTATGATTAGAATGGGAGCAGTTGCAAGGGAAGAGAGAGGAGTTGGCAGGAAAAGGATTTATATGATTATGAGACTGATGTCGATGTGGCAGTTCTTTAACCGTTCTTGTTTCCAGTGGTAGCTTTGATTGACCCCATTGGTTGGTGCAAGTTATTGACGGGGTGTCAATCTATAATCAGAATGGCACTTGAACTCTCCCAAAAGCAGAGATGCATGCCCGTACGCATTGTTAATATTTGTACTGAAAATGAAAAGAAAAAAATTGGAGATATATGGTTGGGCCTATGACTATGGGGGTACCGAAAGAAATTTTTTTCATCCACAACAGTTATGATGTGCCATATGCTGTTGATTTGCTCTTTTGAAAACCTGAAACGCCTTTATTGATTGCCATACACGTGTAATTGGCCTAGTCTTGAATTGAATATAATTATAATGAGTCTAGTCAAGCCTTGCGTGTCTTGTCGGTGACGCATTATAATGCATGGGCGTACAATAATGGGGTGTGAATGTATTAAGTGGTCAATGACCTTGACCACTACTGTTCACTATTGCTGTATTATCAGGGTCCATACGCAAGTCTTCTAGTCTTGAAAGTAGGGGTATTTTGGAAAAATTAATCAAGTCTTTGAAGAGTAATAATTTCTAGTTCACCACCATATCTATCTCTCTCTCTCTAAAATATAATTCAGATTTTTTTCACTTCACGTTGCATTAATTTTGTGTTTGTTTTGTTGATATAATGTCTTATTGTACTCTTAAAGAAATAGGAAAGTTATAAATGTTGTTTTTTTTTTTATTATTATTATTCATTCAGTTGCCAGAATTTGACAACCTCTACTTTGACATGAATGGTATCATCCACGTCTGCTCTCACCCTGACGATGACAACCCACACTTTCGTATCACAGAGGAAAAGATTTTTACAGACATTTGTCATTATATTGATGTAAGTTGTATGGTGTCAGTTGTTACCGAAAGTGTTTGGTGTAAGTACAAGAGGGGGTGGGGTATTTTTCTTTGTTTTGGATAGGTGAAAATAGTGATGAATTGCGAAGAAAAATTCAATAACAGTCTCTCTCTCTCTGATGTTTGACCTATTTATGCATGTATTCATCATAGCGATACAGATACTCAATACATCAGATATTTTCTGTTAAATTTGTTCAGGTTTAAATGTCTGTGGCCGCGGTAACTTTTTTCATTTTTGTTACCACCATCATCAGCAGTCATTTTATATGTCTTTTGTTGAATGCAGGTCTTCTCTGCCAATTTCCACTCTTCGCATTTTGTCACCAAATGTTGCTATTGTTTATTGAATTTGTCTAAATCAATGATCCATCATGTTTTATGTCTTCCTCTGTTTCTTTTGTGGCTGTATGGTGTCCACTTTGGGATTGGAGGGGTTGGGGGATATTATACTAATGTATTTATAGAAACTGCACTCCGAATAATATTTTTAAATTTTCTGTCAAACTGATATTATTAGTAGCATTTGTGAGATGAACAATATAAAATGTTTTTTCAATATTTCCATATAGTTTTTATTCCGAATGATCAAACCAAGGAAAGTCTTCTACATGGCTGTTGATGGTGTTGCTCCCCGGGCAAAAATGAATCAGCAAAGAGGAAGACGTTTCAGGTAAGTTAAAGATTTTGGTTTGGTTTATTGATGTTTTTGTTTTCATCCTGACTGTTTATTAGAATTTATAATTAAACTTTTAAAGGACATTTTTATTTTTTTAAACTTATTTGTACGGTAAAAATACATTTTGAACATTACTGTGAGTTGAGTAAGCGGCCATTTCATTTTTGATTGATATTTTTTCACAGTTTTACTCTCTCACTCAACTCTACCCAAACCTCTCGTCTCTCCCTAGACTTTACACAAACACCTATTCACCTTTTTTCTTCCTTTTCCTCTTTAAATGTTTGGAGGCTAACCTTTTTAATCATGTGATGTGACAGATCTGCCAGAGAAGCTGAGGAGCTCATTGAAAAGGCGAAGCAAGCGGGTGAGACACTTCCAACAGAGAAGAGGTTTGATTCCAACTGTATTACCCCAGGTATGTTGTGGATCAACGTTTTTCGTTTAATCAGACCTGTCACACCATTGCAGTTCCTTACATCTTTAAATATTTTAACATCCCAAGAATCAATTGTTAAAATGAACTTACATTAAATATTGCTTTGAAGACTATGAATGGGATCTTTGTGTATTGATTAGTGTATGTATATTACTAAATCATTTCTTGCTGAAAGAAAAGCCTCTTTTAGTTATTTTCAATTGTGTAAATCTTTCATTCTTCTTCTTCTTCTTCCAGCTTATCCCGCATTCTGCAGGGTTGCCATAATGTATGCCACGGTTCATTGCATCGTCTTCCTCATTCATTACCTGTCATAAACTGTGAAAATAATTTTTCATCTTTTCCATCTCATTCAGGGACGCCGTTCATGGTGCGTCTACAGGAACATCTCAAATATTTTGTAGTGGATAAGATGTCAAGAGATCCTCTGTGGCAGGATTTAACAGTTTACCTTTCTGGACATGAGGTCAGTGGAAACCTTTTCACCATATTTTGATATATTTTACGACTGAGATTCATCAGTTTTTGTCCTGTGATCCATATGAATGTTAGAAGTGTTAAGTGTTATCAAATCAATGTTAATTGTAACAAATGTTTACATTTATTAATTGAACAGAGATTTGAAACGTTCTGTATTGCAATAAAGATCATTCTTTTATTGTTGTTATTATTATTATTATTCATTCATTTTAGTAGTCTTTTCTATCATTATCAATATGACTTACTTTTTGCAGACCCTATACATGAGATGAGTTCCATTGACCTTCAGGGACTTGTGGATCACACTTTTATCAGAACAGCTGTTTCAGATGGTTTATTTTTTTTGTCCCATGTTTTTCAGACGCCTGGTGAAGGGGAACACAAAGTGATGGACTACATCCGATGGTCCAAGTCCCAACCTGGTTATGACGGCAACACCCGACACTGTCTGTATGGTCTTGATGCAGATTTGGTTAGTGTTTTTTTTTTCACCCAATGTAGATGGCTTGCTTTGAGTTTAGATATCACATCTATCACAATGACTAAAAGTGTAAAGTCGCTCAAGCTTATTATTATTATTATTGTTTATATTATTTACATTTATATTTATATTCTCATTCTTCTTTATGATCTTTTCCTTGCTATTATCAATGTTTTGTAGAGGTAAACTTTGACATGAAAATGTATTTCTATAATATGTTGGGTGGTCAAGAGAAGTGGTCCCAAGCAGCTTCCTCCCATGATTCATTCTCAATAAAAAATAATGTCAAATGACCCGGGGATTGGACCTTTACATATCTACCAAACAAATGTTTGTATTGGGATTGATGACTAATGTTGTTTCTATTTTATTTTTTTCTGTCCTACAGATCATGCTTGGTCTTACCAGTCATGAACCGCATTTCTCTTTGCTCAGAGAAGAAGTCAAATTTGGTGGGAAACGAGACAAAAACAAAAGGTGAGCATTCTTTCAAATTAGTTTTCTCTTATAATGATAAATGTGGATTGGTGTCTGGGTATTAAAACTTTTACCTAATCTTTGGCACTCAGTTTCTATAAGTGATTGAATTGTAGTCAACTCAAAGGTATGTGAATATGTTTATTATCTATGCAATTAATACTGAACAGTTTTAGTCACGGTGCCTGCAAGGCTGGAGCTTGTCTCACCATTTCTGTGTGGTTTGTGATTGAGACTGCGAAATAGGCAAATGATAAAGACTTCATCTTATGGATGAATCTTTCAATTTTGGTGTGAACAATATGGGTAATTGGGGATTATGCATTAGAAATTATAATTTGTCCTAGGGTTACTGTAGTTGAGTAATGATTATCTTGTTATGTAGACTTTCGACAAACAAATTCATTAATTTTTTGTTGTTTATAAACAACATATTTTGAATTCCATGAAGCTGTGTGATGTGATGGGACTTGCCGCTGTTGTATTTCATTGGTTGTTTTTTTTTTCCTTACATTTTCAGACCAGTCACCCCAGAAGAAACAACATTTCACCTTTTGCACTTGTCTCTAATGAGAGACTATTTGGCGTATGAATTTTCTCCGCTGAAGGTGAACATGTTTACTATTACTATACACCTTGTGTTTACACATTATTTGTCGCCAAGTTGTCCACACATTGCGTTTTGGTATTGGATCATAGAAGAGTGTCCCTTTACTTTCATTCTCCCTGTGTATAAATCATTGGTAGTGCACGCTTTATCGATCATTTTAGGGCCCAGTTAAGGAGCAAATTTTGTCAGCACGTGTGACTTTGACAACATGATGTAATGATAAAATTGAATACTGTTACCTTATCTAGTATTTCTATGCTTTGTTTTGTTGGGTTTTTTTTTTGGGGGGGGGGGGGGGGGTATATAATATATTGAGTTGAACAACGGTAGGGAAATCCATATAAATGACACTTTCTCATTAGCTGTTATCAACAAAGATACATCACTCATTGATTATTCACGATAGCTGGCATGTCTCACTTAACAGAGCTGAACTATGCCAATCTGCAATGAATGTAAATATTTAATCTTTTCTGTTTAGAACAGGACCATGTAACTGATGATCATGGGCTATGTTTTTAAATCGAGATAAGTTAGTTAAGAGTAAGACCCGTCAAATTATTGGAGCGATTATGTTATTAATGGACTACATGAATCTAGAGTTTAGCCAGACATCTTTATCTTGACAGATATTCGAACAAAAGCAGGTTTCCCTAAACATCAATGTCATTGGTAATCTAAGATCACTGGAATTTGACAGGAATGAAAGTGGATAAAGAAGGGAGGGGTATACTTCTGATTGAGAATGCCAGGCAACGGAAAGCTGCTTTTGGTTGGGTAAAACTATGTTTTGGCGTATGAGAGGTCCTCGCACCTCTCTTAACAGATCACAGGTCAAAACTTTGTTCCATCAGCCATAAGAGAGTTGGATGTCTTACTTTCTTGGTCGAGAGGTTGGGGTGTGTGGCTGGTTATGGTGGGTTCAATTCCCAGTGCCTGTGGCCTTTGTGTTGTGTGTTGTAAGCGTCCTTCATCAATCTTTGAACTCTGTGTGGTCTGATCCAGGGCAAGTTGTCGTTTCCCTGGAACCTTGAAAATCTAATAGATGATTGGATCTTGATGGGATTCCTGGTTGGCAATGATTTTATTCCTCATTTGCCAAATTTCCACATCCACCACGATGCCCTGCCCCTGCTGTGGAACTCGTACATGACGGTTTTGCCAACATTAGATGGTAAGTAGAAACATGTCTTTCCCTTTAAAATTGTCTCTACTTTTAACTTCCATTTGTTTGGGGTTATTGATTATGATTTACTTTACTTTTTTTTTTCTCTTGTGCATTTAATTTTATTAACATCTCTGCCAGGAAAAATGTTTGAGATACAAAAAACACTACTCACCAAAGTTGTTACTTTTTTAAAATAGTGTTTTTATACTAGTACTGTGACTAATTTTGTTCTCTCTCTCTCCCTCTTTCTCTGTGTGTGTGTGTCTCTCTTGTTTTTTTGGGGGGTGGGGTTAAAAAATTATTTTCCCCCTATGATTTTCATCCCATTTCTCTTTGATAAAGGCTACATCAACGAAGGTGGATACCTCAATCTTCCCAGACTTGAAAAGTACTTTGAGGAGTTAAAAAAGGTATTGCTTCTTCTTTAAGTTTGTGAAACTTTATGTCCTTTCTCATATGATATTCTCTCTATGCATTAAATATATCTAGGCACTGTTATTGACGTTTTATTATTTTCTTTGTGTTCTCTTTTTATACTTTCTTTAACGCATTGTCTATATATATATCTATATAGCTAAGCATAAAAGGTATCCAAGTTTGGTTGTTATCAAGTTTATTTTTGTTTGGGGGTATCACATTGATAATTGTTGCTCTCTTTTGTCTCTTTCTTTGTATTGGGGGTGGCTGTTTTGGTAAGATGATATCATCCACATATGTTATATCTTTTACTTCAAAAGCACGACAACAAGGAGTTTGAAAGTGCCTTCAGCGACCTGAAGTATTTGGAAAGCAAACTGGGAGGGAAAAGCATCAATGAAAGCGCTGGTAGCACTGCTGAGAAATTGAAATTTTCTAAAAAGCCTAAACCAGTAAGTCTCATTTTGTTTTACATTTTATAATATAAAGATGAATTTATGTTTGTTGTTGGGCATAGTTCTCAGTAATACCACACAGCAGTGTGGGGGCACAGTCCTGCAAACTGATATACCCAAGAAAAGATACAATCCTACATGCAGGTACCTCAACGACCATTGCTGATCAAATACTCGACTTAAAACATGCATTTGATCAGTCCATTGTTATCACATTCTTGCGTGACATATTCAGCACCACACTTCTCATTACTATAAATTTCTAGTCATGCATTATTTTCTGTCAGTTCTGTGTTTACTCCTCACTGGCGCAAACAAGCAAAAAATACTTTATATAATTCAATCCACAGTAAATTTTGTTGTTATTATTATTTGAAATTAATAAATTATGGGTCTGGATACCAAATTCAGCACTTAGATTCTCCTCACCTTTCTCATCATTCAGTTCAAGGCTGGTCACAATGGAGCCGGACCTATTGATGATTTCTTGGAGGATTTTGGATTTGCTTCCCCGTCAGAAGATGAGGACGATCACGATGACACTCTGGCTGATGAGTTTGTTCTACACAAGAAAGATTACTACATGACCAAATTACGTTACCCAACTGTTGACTCGTATGTTGTTTCCTTTATTTATGTGCCAACAAACACAGAAAACAAAATGTTGGGGTTTTTTTTTACTATTGAATCTGTACAATTTTTTTATTTGATTTGTTCATTCTTTCCTTTTACTGGGACCACCAGCTCCTGGTCTTAATATGTTTGGTAGAAAATTGAGATGCAATAAGCCTGTGCTTGGGAATTGGACTGCTTTTACACCCTCTTTTAGTTTTGTCTCAAATTTTGTATTCAAGCATGGGAATTGGTGGTCTTTATATTCTTTTTAGTTTATATTATTTTGATTGATGTTTCCCTATCACTAAAGTAGCAAATTTCACCATGTATTTATGGGCCAGGGTGTTGTTGCTTCAGCACTTCAAATCTGAGCATCTGTAACAGTGTAGTGCTTATTGCTTACAAAGTTACTCAAAGACATTGTACCAATCACCTGCTTGTTATAAATTCCTAATTCGTGTTATCTTCAATCCTTTTGTTCAGTTATTTAGAGAGCGCACCTGCACGCTGATTTGGATCTTTTTTAGTTAGTATTGCTTAGGTATACTGCCTCTTTGGTAACATTTCCACAGTTCCTATAGCTGAAAGCCACGTGTTTTTGTGAACATTTCTAGGTTTTCATTGCAAATTTACAGGTTATGACATTCTATGCTTGGTCTGCCTGCGATAAAGACCATTTAAATGAAAGTTACTGCCAACTTGATTCGAATGGTCACAGACATTGTAGATTATCTTTCTTTTTTTTAGTTTATGTGGACACAACTTTTTCTTGTTTTCCTATTAATAATAGATAATTTTTTCCTTCCTCCATGTAGTGAAGTGTTGCAAGAGCTAGCAGAGGGCTATGTGCGTGGTCTTCAGTGGATTCTGCTGTATTACTTTGAAGGTGTTCCCTCTTGGAGTTGGTAAGTGCATGCAGCTTTTCAAATCTTTAATTGATGAAAAAAGGACTTCATATTGAATTTGATGACTGGAGGGTGCAAACTAGCTCGAAGAAAACTGTTTGCAGTGTGATTAAATAACAGATACACACTGCATTCCTATTGTTTTAGTCTTTTTAAATTTTTTATTTATTTATTTTAATAGTGGCCTAGGAACAATACACCTGTTAAAGCTTTTAATATATTTATATACTATCGGTAATATAAGTCAATTCATTTTTCTCGTTTTCAGGTTCTACCCCCATCACTACTCCCCCTATATCAGTGACGTTAAAGGATTCAAAGACATGAAGATGGAGTTTGACCTTGCTACCCCCTTCCTTCCTTTCCAACAACTCATGGCTGTGCTACCAGCGGCTAGCAAAGAGTTACTGCCTCCGGCTATGCAGGTTTGTCAGTAAATCTAATAAATAGAAATAGTTTGCTTTTTGTCACTTGTCAATGGATGTCAATCCAAAGACTGCTTTTGTGGTAGGGGAGTGGATGGGCACCAAGGCTGGAGAAAGTTTGTTTGTTCATTATTCTGAGCAACTCTGAACTATGTGTTGCTCTTGCTTTGGTGTTTACACACAGTAGACCGATCCTGTGTTTACTTTGAATTGCTGATGTATAGTTTTTCCAGCTCTGTATTCAGAAATGGAGAAGTATGATTTTTCTAAAAGGTCTTTGTTGCTGATTTTGTTCAGCCTAATATGCCATGAATCTTTCTAAGGCATATGTTTTGGAATTGAGAACAAAGAATTACAGTAATTAGCTTTTTGTCTAAACGAACATTGAGTGTAACAACTTAGATGACGATAGGTGCTGGGGGAATTTTACATTCTTTACAGGACGTTCCACTTTTGTGTTTACCTGAAAGTTTGAATTATGTTCTTATGTTTATAACTAGTCATGCAATGCCTTCATTTGTTTGTTATACATGTCTCTATTTTCGCCTCTCTTTACTTTTCAGACCTTGATGACTGAGCCAGCATCGCCTGTGATTGATTTTTACCCCGTCGATTTTGAAAACGACCTCAACGGCAAGCAGCAAAGCTGGGAAGCAGTCGTCTTGATTCCTTTTATTGAAGAGGTATGTGTTGCAATCGTTAAGGATGGTTTGAAAAGTTTTGACTCTAAGAGGCTTTTGTGAAATGATATATCTATAATGATGGCTACTCAAAATTATGATTTGAACATTGTCCTCGCTTGGATGGTTTTCTCTCTACATTGCTTTCGTTATTTTTTTCTTGTATGCAATAACTTGATTCGTAGATGAATGAACCTTATTTATTAGTGATGTGTGCTAATGATATATATATACATATATGTATACATACATGCATATTTTTTTCACACATATATTCAACAATGATGTAGTCTAATAACATTTAAACCTTTGGTCACTTCCTTTCATTCTTCTTCCTTTTCTGCTTGTTCATATCTCATTCAATCAGTCAACTGGTCTCTGCATCTCCAAAATATTTCTGGCACAATGAACATTTTAAAAAATGGTATAAATGATGCTTGTTTTATTTTTCTCTTTCATTTATTTATTTATAATTTATTTATTTTTTCAGGAAAGACTGCTGGCAGCAATGAGAACCAAAGAGCACTTAATGACCCGTGATGAGAAAGCTCGCAACACTCATGGGCCCCACCTGGTGTACAGCCACACCTCCACCAATATGGGTTTTTATCCGTCCACACTGCCCGGCAAATGCCCAGATATAAATGCCAACTATGCCAAGTAAATACAATTCTGTTATATGTCATGTGACTAATGCACCATTTGTTATGTACCTTGTAGTTTTCAATGGGGATTTTTCGTACAGTGCAGAAAGCACACTATCAGAATGAATTCTGAATAGGTTTGAAACACATTGATCAAACTAGGTATGAGCCAGATCCATTCCTTCAAAGTTCTCATCAATGTGTTCTTACAATTATTTATTTTATTTTATTTTAGGAAGCGTGTTTCATTTATCTTGCCAGTTGCTAAATATACATTCAGTTTTTATCATAATTCTGATTAGTTGAGTATTCAAAACAGTGTTATTCTTTTTTTTTTTTAGATTATAATCTTTAAATATAATGAATTCTCACACCACATTGATTGTTCTTATTCCAACCATATTTCTTATTTCATTTCTCAGGTTGACCCATGTTGACATGAATAGCTTTCGTATTGAGAGTCGTTTATTGAAGAAAGGTTTGGGAGACACAGTAGATCTCAGTGTGTATTTCCCAGGTTTTCCCACACTATGGCATCTTCCACATACGGTGAGTCCATTTAAATTTTTTTATTTTTTTTCAAGTTCTTGTTTTGGATTGAAGCACCCTGGGTTTGAATTCTGAAATAAAAGAACAACAGAGTGTGTGCTTTGATTCTCTCAGTGTTCAGATATTAAAGATAAATGTCAAATGGTGAGTCAGGGCTCTATTTCTGACCAGTCAAATCTATAGGGTTACAAAATTCTTAATTTTATTTAGGATGTGTTGAACAAGGAGAGACTTCACTTTGTGGCTCTTAAGAAGTAATGTTATTATTTGATGAGATGATTGGTTGAAGTGATATATA
>JARFNW010130502.1:0-11468 GCA_031763155.1 Dirona albolineata | reverse complement strand
CTACTGTAATAACCAAAACAGTTAGTAATGTCAAATTCTTGTGGACAGCATAATTTGACTCGTTATGAAAACAAAGATAGAAGGTTTTCAAAGTAATAAATAAAGGCAATGAATGAGGAAAAGCCACGTTCAATATAACTATGTTATCTCCTCAGGAAAGACACATTGCCCTTTTTATCTCACTTGATTCAGGTGTGGTTAGTAGTAGAATAGCAATCATTGTCAAAATGTTAATACTAATACAGTCCAGAAAACCTGGATTTTCATCCAAGTCAATATTTTTGCTTGGTCCCTATTACTATTATTATGCTTCTTATGTCATGTAAAAACAAAAGTAAAGAATGATCACAATCACATAACTCAAATTTTTTTTGTTGTTCCGTCATTTGGGAAAAGAATTAACCTTTACGCCACTCGCTATAACCTGCCCTATTCGCCACTTACGGGTCTTTTTTGACCCAGTGACTTACAAATCTTTCTTTGCGCGTCACTGGGTCAAAAAGACCCATGAGTAGTGAATGGAGATATATGCAAAAAATCTTTCTTTGCGTGTCGCTGGGTTGAAAAACCCACAGATCAATGAGCTATGAAATTCATATTGTTGTTATGTTACAAAAACAATTCATTGAAAAAAAGTTTTTGAGAAAACTGAGAAAACTACATCACACTACACAGAGGTCGAAAAATGATTGAAGTAAGTCTATTTAGAGTTTCAAGAGTCTATTTATTCATTCAAATTCAAGGACACAGTGATTGGATCAGTTTGACCCATAAGTGGCGGTAAAGGTTAAGGGTCAGATAGAGCTTACAAAGAACACGAGAGTGGTGTTGTTCGTGGAAATTTTGTGTTATATAAACACTTTTATATATTCATTGAGATACTTATTGATGAACAGACTGATGAAACATTAACACATGTAGAATATCCTTTTAAGTTGTCTCATTGATATTATAGTATAGTATTTGCGTATGATCGATTATGATAAATTTAATACTCATTTATTTCAAATTTTATTTTCATGATGTGATATCACAGATTCCCTCCCTTACCAAGATCCGATGGATGGTGCTGTAGGAGGAGAGGAGGAGGGCATTGGCACGCTACGCTTGCAAGACGACAGCGAGTTCCCACCCGTCTCTCACAAGTCTTCATGAAAATCTGGCTAGTCAACAACGGTCTCTATCTTCATCTTCCTATTTGTTCATGCGTTTGACAGATGACACCCAAAAACATACTGTCCAAAACAAGCATTAGTAGTAAGCATTTATTTAATAGCTTTTCCGGTCCCATTGTCTAATTTGATTTTGTTTTTAGTTGTATCCTCGTCAGATAATCAGAAATTTGATTTGATTCGTCCCAAACATTTTGACTGATATGATAGATATATATAATTCACAAAACTCTACTTTATACCACATTTAAAGTGTAATTTGTTTGAATTTGTAAATTAATTTTTTTATTATTTTTTCCTAGTAAAAATTAAAGTTTTGTTTGAACATGGTAATTATAGTGGGCATTGCTTAAAAGTGCACAATATCCATTTTATGAATCTTTTGCTGTATAATTCACTTTTTAAGATTTAAAGACACGACAATTAACGTGAAATTAATGTAAATGCAGGCTTTACTTCAAATAGGATTGCGATTGATTCTCATCAAGGGAAATCCCTAAGGAAATGAAGGGTCTAGAATTAGAATATTTCAACTTGCTTGTAGTTTGTAGTTGTAGTAACATTTCTAGTTGCAATGATTCAAATGTTTAAAAAAATTCTGGCAAAATTTGTAGTTTGAATGATTCGAACATTCATAAAGAGGCCTTGTTTCTCTAGCAAAATTTCTACTTTGAAGGATCCATCAAGCGTAGTAATAAAAAGACCTAGTTAAGAGAAATCCCAATCTATATTTATTAAAAAGAAATAAACAAATTTTCCAATGGAATTTCTAATTCCAACGC
Source organism: Dirona albolineata (assembly GCA_031763155.1). Lineage (NCBI taxonomy): Eukaryota > Metazoa > Mollusca > Gastropoda > Nudibranchia > Dironidae > Dirona > Dirona albolineata. The sequence continues at coordinate 9,514 of JARFNW010130502.1, read as the reverse complement.
TTGATTAAATCCTGTCACACCCTACCACCACCACTACCACTGTGTGCTTTAGGCTGTGACAAGTATCCAGTCTAGCAAGTCGCATTATTTTGTTTTACATGCATCATCATAATATATATATAATTATATATAATTAATATCATTATGGCATAAATCACATTATATTCAATTTGTGGTTGACGACATCGGCATGAAAATGCAATATGATATCATGCATATGATTGGGGTTAGGATTTTGTTTTAAATTTTAAATTAAGCTTTAAGATTTTTTTTACATTTGTTTGTTTGGGTTTGATTTGTTGGTTTGTTGTTTCTTTTGTTGTCTTATTATACTTATATTGTATTTTTAAAGATATATTTACGTAATGGGATTGGGGTAGCGAGTGGTACAATTTTCTTTCTCTCTTTTTCTTATAATGAATAAATTTGATATATTATATATATAATATAATATAAAATGATAAATGTATACTGTATTGTGAAATTTGTCTGTATATTCTACTTCATATGGAAAATGGGGTACATTTCTCAGCAAATTTCATGTTTTGAAGAAATTATTATATTTGTTACATGATATAATATACGTATATATATACATCTCTGAAACACTTTTAAGATCGGCTTCATTGAGTATTGTGCGCAACGTAGCAAAGCTCTGTCAAGAGAAATAGCCAAGTAATAATGGTAATAATGATAATTCATTTGTGTTCGGAGGATGCAGCGCAGAATAAATTGAGAACACAAGATTTCTTATTATCTCATTCTTTGCTTTTGATGTCTTGAGCGTTGGCCATAAAGCAGACTTATGTATAAGATATATGTGAAAGGAAAAAGCGTGTTTTGGTGAAGCCCACCATCTACATAATTACAGTTACAGGCTTGATATGCCTACTTTTTTTTTTGGTTCATATATATATATACCACAAGACAATTTGGCCTTTTCAATATTATATTCCTTTCATAACTTGACCGTGCTTGTTATTTGGAAAATACTGAGAAAAAAATATTGAGATTCTTTGTTTAACAAACATTGTTATCTACTTATTTCTCCGTAAATCACTTATTATATTTAAGCGTTGTGACATTGCAGCCTGTATTCTAGAAATAAAGTAACCTTTGTCAAAAATAAAAACAACTAATTACTATATATAATATGCTGTGAGCAAAAGCATCCTTTTGCTTTTTATTTATCTTGATCACCCACCTTTTTTTTTAGGGCGGGTGCCTACTACTACTACTGTATTTTGTTCATTGCTGTACCTTCTTACTGTGAAGTATTTTCAAAACCAAATACATTAATAACAAATACCAAAGCACTCTCTTTGGTGTCTCATTTCATTTTCATCCTGTGTATCATCGTTGGCATTACCATAGTATTGAATCCATACAACTCGTGTACTTTTTCTCTTTATGTCTTTCATATATTCTATTACTTTCATACATTCTCATACATGGGGTGGTATATTGTATATATTATATATATTATTATCTCCAGCCTGCCTATTGACTTTGTAATGCCAGTTACTTATTTTTTAAATCTAATAATATTATTATATTTTGAATGTTTATTTTCTCTGTGTGAATGAATAGAGATGATGGATGTGTTGTTAAATGGACTTGAAATAATATGTGTTTCATATCAGATAAGTGATATAGTAATAATGATAATGATAATAATACGTACTTGGTTTGATTATTTTATCAGTATCAGTTCAGCTTGCCAATGTGATTTAAATGCTTGTCTTGAGTCAAATGTTTCAAAGTTTCAGACAAGCAGGGGGATTAACCCACTGTGCCCAAGTTTGGTGGTGGGGCTGCCACTTGAAATTGTCTCCTCGGACTCCTCTCCTCAGGCTGGTGATCCAAATTGATATGGCCTTTGGCCTGATTTCAATAGGGAAGGTTGTAAACTTTTTAAGATTTGTACTTAGTTTTATGGTTTTTGTGTTTTTGTACTTGTATTACCAAGACCGTTCAAATAGCAGTGTATAGTTGCTCTGCCTTTCCATTGCAATTCCAGTGTCTAGAGTCCTTGGCCACGTTGTCGCGATCAGAAAATGTATGATTATTTTTTCGTTAATCTCCTCATAGTTTTAATTTTAACATCTCAAATTTGTCGTTAAAGTGAGCATTGGCCCGAATTATCCTACAAAAAATGCATACTATTTAATTCCCATTTTTGGTGTTCAGTTTTCAACCAATGTGAAACAGTTAGAAATCTGTCAAGAAACATAGATACGGTAGGCTGCACAAAATATTATTATTTTATTAATCTTTGTCTTTCTTAAGAACAAAATTTTATTTGCATAACATTTTGTTTGCTTGCTCTGTCTGAGGCCTTATGCATACCTGCCAACCCTGTCACTTTACCAAGAAATTCTTATACGTTATTCATAAAGCTACTTAAAGTTAAATTGACTTTAATTTAAAGTAGTGCAACTTAGTACAGTCTTGTTGTTGAGAAAGTACAGCAATGAAACAATCACAATGATTTGCATGTATAAAAAAAACGCTCTGTTGCCTGAAGCTACCAACTGCATAATAATTGTTTTCGTCATTTATTTTACTTTGCATGCAGGAGTAATGTCTAATCCGAAATCTGCATGAATATGTACCCAACTCCTCATATATATATATGATATGACTTACTTTCCGATCCACACCATGGCAAAAAGCTGGCTCCAATGGCTGTTAATGGTGGTATATAATGGTGACTGGTATAAAGGAAGTTTGACTGTACATGTCCAGGGTGCCTGAGGCACGTCGCATGTATTTTGAGCCAGCACAGAATTGAATAATGCATTGGTTTGGGTTTTGGGGGTTTTTTTAAAGTGACATGCTCTGCGTTATGTAGTATGAGGCCATCAAGCCTTCTCTTTTAATTTTACCTCTAATCTTCTAATTAAATCTCTACCACTGAGTACCATCAACACCGGTACCACTGTCGTATTATTTTTAGAACTCGATTGGGGTTGGCAGGTATGCTTCTTATTATAATTGTTGTTGTTATTACCATTATTATTATTACTAGATATTATTATTGTTATTAATACAATAATAATTATTATTTTTATTATTATTATTATTATTATTATTATCATCACATCTATTTTTGTAATATAATTATTATTATTAATCATTATCATGCTTTTTCAAAATATGACTTGTTTTGAATTTCGTTGCTTTCACTGGTTCAATATGCTGCAGTCGTTAGACAAGTCGTAAACGTTGGTACGGTGAAAGTAAGGGAAAGAGCGTATTAATGTAGTATTATTCAATTCATATTATCTTTACTTGCACTATAATCTGAGACTGAGAGAGGAATGACGGCTAAGAAGAATAAGAAAGACAAGTGAGTTGACATCACTGTGATAAACTCGAGGCCGGAAAAATTATTTCTCCAATGTGATATATTATGAAAGTGAACAAATGATACTATATAATATTCGCTCTTACTTTGTGTGTGTGATTGTTGGCCAGAGTGAGTTGTCTTCAACAGCAATCTAAACAGGCAACTGTCAGAATCCTCCCCCCCCACCCGCTTAGAGGAGTGGTGCCGACTTTCACGTCGGTGTTGATCTCCCCAACTCGCTTTGACATGTTATTTTTCATTTCTCTGTTCACAACTTCCTCCAAATGCTGAAATTATTACAATTTAAGATATATTATTATATAGATGCCGAGTCCACCTGATAGAAAACTCTGTCAATATTTACGTTTAAGGTTGAGTAATGAAGGATCACAGGTCGCAATCTAAACTGGCCCTGCGGAAAATTGCACATTACAGAAAGTTAACTTTTTTTTTAAGTTGCTTGCACTGAAGTTAAAGCATGCTAAAAATAACAGCCATCATGGCTTGAGAATTACAAGAATATTTTCATAAATGTCTACAGAATATAATACTAAAACAAAGGAGACAAAAAAAAATCGCTAAAAATGTAAAAGTTGCAACAGAATTCGGTCGGTACGTTTATGCAATTTTCCTCTGGGCCAGTCTAAATCTTTCTTTTTAAAAATCCAACGGAGTCCTGAACAGTATTGGGAAATCACAAGTGCTTGTTTCTGTCTATTTTATTGATGATGCAAGAGCAAATTCATGAGTCTTAAGTGGTACTAACAGTAACACTGACAGGGACATTTCCCATTCTTGACTGTCATGATGGACAGTTTGCCATATGTATATAATATACATGTGACCCAATTTCACTATCCAGTTATGACATCGCAAAGACCTTATGGACTAAACTGCACTACGTATTAGATCGTAATGTGAGTGTTGTCGATTTTCATATTTTAATTTTTCATTGAAAATTAAAATATTTATATCAATTTCACTTATGTATCTCAATGATTGTTTTAATTGATTTGAAGAATAAAAACAACATTCATAGAATGACTTTGAGTTTGAGGAGTTTTTTGGGTTTTTGTTTCTGTTTTGCCTTATTTCAATTTTTATAGTTTTCTTCCTTTTTTTTATTGGGCCATTTCACCCTAACCTGTCAGACTCAATTTTTCTGATAGTGATAGTGATAGGAAACATCAAGTAAGGCCACACACAAATAAATGTTATTTGGTTCTATTCTATTCATTCAAGAACAGTGTAAAAGGCATTGGATACAGTAAGAACTCTGCTTCAAAGAGAGATTTTATGGTTTTTTCTGCCTCTTTATGGTCTTCTTGTAAAGTTTTGTTTAGCCAAGTCCCCTTTATACCACAGAAAGAAGTGTAGGGGCCAGCCATAATATGTCAAGCTATGAAGTGTACATGACAAATGGAAGTCAATCCAAATGACGAGGACTAACACCACTCATCTCCTTACACACATGGCTAGAAAGACTGCATCAGAAATTGAAGACAAGCAGGTGATAAGCCCACCACAGTTCATCTGTCTCTATTATTACATTTATTTTTAAATAATTTGAGCAGGTCACAACACTTTGGACTAAGTATTTTCAAATAAATGTATTACCTATTATATAATCAGTGGTTGAGTGGTTAGGCTGCTGGCCTCTAGATCTTGAGAGCCTGGGTTCATGTCCTTGGAAAAAGACTCTTTACACAGTTTTTCTTCACTCGACTCAGGTGTGAATGAGTAGATATTGTCAGCATGTTAACATGATGAGTCTAACAGGCTACTCTACTGTATGCTCCCTACGGATTTGAGAAGGATGTTGAATGACACAGCCTGCTGGGGGATAATAATTGATGTACAGTCTGTGACTGTGAGCCTGTTCATACACAGGGATACAGGACTATAAAACCATCTGCTCATTTATACCACTGCAGTGTAGTGTAAGATTGGAACTACATTCAATCATCAAATTTACCGTGAAATTGTCAGTTTGAAAGTAATGAATAAGAACACAAGTACAAGAGTGAATGTCAAAAGCAGGAATTGAATCCACACCTCAAGCTGTGACAGACTACAATAGCTTGGCGACGATGTTGTCGCAAGCGTGGCCCATGTTTAAGTGCTGGTGTCAGTACAGTATTCATTTTTCTACTCTCGTCAATTGCCTGCTTTTCTCGTCACTTCATTACATTCCCATTATTTTTGACTATACCTCATCAGCACCCACTCCACACTCATTCTTCTAAATATAGTAATTTTAAAGGAACGCAACGCAAGCAATAATAATAATGATACAAGATTTATTCCACAGGCTCATCCTCCACTTCAGTATCTTGTTCTTTTCTGCGTTTGGAAAAGTCTAAACCAGAAACCCCTTGTGCCGATACTTTCACAAACTTCATGTTTGGAATTAGATTCAATTCCCCGCCCCAGTTTCTGACAGCCTCTAAATGGTCTTTGTCGATTATATTTGGCACTTCCATTCCCGAACCTTCGTACTGATTCGTCTCGTCTTCTTTGGTGATTTTAATCGATGCTTCCCGACCTGCGTGTTGTCGACTGTATGTTTGTCTTTTCCCCACACTCTGGACTATGTTGATTTGTTCAATTTCCTCTTCAAATCTGTTACGGTACTGAAGAACTAGATCAACTGTGTCTTTTTTTGTGTATGTTTCTCTGTCATCCATAGCGTTCTGAGGATACAAAAACAAAAAAACATATTTCAGGAAATTCAAATTCAAAGTGCTATCTTTAATAAAATTGGTTGTCGACACCAGAAATAAGCCTACAACTAGACTAGAACCACTTTCAGTTGGTGTAGGAACCCTCCAAGTTATCAAGAATGTGTAGAGGTTCAGGGTCAATGTCAATATCACTTTCACCATCAGAATTGCCTTCTTCCTAATTATTTTCGGCATTAGTGATGATCCATTCAAGGGGTTGAGATGCCATTTTTGTATGTGACGAAGAAAGCAAAAGTTTTAAATTCTAGCTGAAAAAGATACCAGCCAATTCTTACAGACCAAACAGACTGAAAAGACTTAGCAGTTGCTTTTTGCCTGCACGAGAACGATCTTCAGTCAAAATTACCATTTGCAACACAGTGATAAAAGGGTTAATACAGAAGAACCTGTCATAACGGAAATATGACCAAGATTTGTCAGAGTCAGAGCCCCCCTTGATAAATTCCTCTATCTTTTATTTGTCCAAGACAGAAACCTGATTAAGGCGGAAACAGAAAGGAAATTCTGTTCACAATTGACAAATAAACCTGTCCAAGATGGAAAATTTTACCACTAGAAATGTCAAAAATATGATTTTTCAATAAGATTTTTAGAAAATTGCATCTGTGATTACCAAGTCCAAAGTCGCTGCTTAAACTAATATTGACAACATAAAAATCAAAATCACCAGAATAGACATGTTGGCAGCCTTTGGCACCATCTGAGCAAAACCAAAATATCCACACAGATTAAAGGGGCCTCAGAAGAAACACCATTCGCTACCAATGTCAGAAGCCTGCAGGGAGTCTGCCTCAGCCCTGTACTATTCACTATCTATCTTGATCATCCTCTGGAGGAAGTTAGAAGTATAACACCACAGCCTCTAACACCTCTAGAAAAACAACTCCCCAGAGGAGTAGTATATGCCAACAATGTATAATTAACAAGGATGGGATACATAAACGTAGAGACACAATCCAAAACATTCTGATCAAACACTACCTAGCCGTAAATATTGACAAAACAGACTATGAGACACTCTCAAGAGGTCACTGCCTGGAAAAACACCAAGACAGTTGGGTCATTGATTGGCGACAAAGAATATATAGATCAGAGAAAACAACTGTCCACAGCCGCACGATACAAATTAAAACATGTCTGGATACGAGGCGACCGCATCAAAACAAAAATGTAGTTATACTGTACCCTAGTGAAATCGATTCTCACTTACAATTGTGGTGTCTGGGCTTTGACCCAAACAGAAGAGAAAAAGCTTGACATGCCTTCCATAGAAAAAAATTTAGAAAAATGCTCAATATTTATTACCTATCACTTGCCAACGTCAGACACAGATAACAGATTTGTTGAAAATTATTATTATATTACAGAATAGGGAAAACGCACCACAACAGACATTAACATTTCTATAAAGCCCTTTTCATTGCTAAATTTTTAATGGGCCATATATGGCAGTCCCAAGCCTGAAACCAATCTTTCATGAACCCAAAGAGAAGAGGTGTAACCCTAATTTAATCATATAAATCATAAATAAGACAAGACAAAGCAGCAATAATAAAAAAATAAATTTAAAAAAACCAGCAGCACAGTAACATCAATGACAGAAATAATCAGTAATCAAGTCCATAATTCACACATCGTTACCACCATCCATTAGCTCCCAAATCAAAACGTAACATTACATGAATGTATGTATGTATGTATGTATGTATGTATTATATTATTTAAAAATGTTAAGTTTAAGGCTCATATTATGTAATGTTATATGTGTTATATTTAGTTTTTATTTATATATCATTTGCATGGACGTTCAGTCTACAATTTGCAAGGGACACTTTAGGTAAACGTGTAGTTTCTGGTATGTATTTATAATTTTTGACAAATAATTAAATAGATGGGTATCATATATTCACTATCGAAGAACCACGCCAATCGTAATCAGATAGGCAGGGTTTTAAAGTTTTGGCTTAGTATTAAATCAGAAATAACATGAACGATTACTTGCACATATAATAATATAATAATAATAATAATAATAATAATAATAATAATATTAAATTGCATTTATATAGCGCTTATAAATTATTCACGATCGTCACCATGCTCTGAGTGCTTTACACAGTAGCATATTTTCCTCGAGGTAAGGAACGGAACACTCAACACTTTATACGCCACACGCTGCCTGTTAGCCGCGAATACAATTTTAGGACAAGAACAAACGCTGCTTACAACCGAGGGGACCTCCGAATTTAACGGTCCGTCTCCGATAGGACGAGGTAAGCAGGGCAAAGTGTCTTACCTAAGTGTCTTACACAAGAGCCGGTGAGCCAATACATTTTATTATGTATAATATTTTTATTGCTCACTGCTCGGCCACCGACTACAATACTACTGTTACTATCAGCTAAAAAGGTCCAAAATAACCTAAATCATTCATCTATATATAGCGTCTAGCGTAACATTAGGGTTAAAGGGTGCAAGGTAAGACTCTTCGGCTTAGAACTTACCTTACTTTAGAGGCGGGAGGTATTAATTTTTATTGAGAAAGAAAGGAAAGGCAGGTCAACAATTAAAATAGAGAACGGAAAGTTCACGTTTATCGCACTCTTCAATGTCTCAGACTACTTAACTCAGAATTGTATTGAGCATATATAGGTCTAAATACAATTTTCCTTTGACCATGTTGTTAATATGTAAATTATTTATGATGTAAAAGTTAATTTTAATTTTACCTGAAACCATCGCAGTTTTTCAGCCACAACTTCTAACCTGGCCACCCTGGCAGTCTTAGCTGTTTCAACTTTTTTGTAATGACGTTCTTGTTTGCCCAATTTCTTTGCTTTTCTACTGTATGGATGAATGGGTTTGTCTTTGTTTTTATCAGGTCTTGAACCTGTCTTTCCTTTAACTACTTTCGGCATTGTTGTGGTGTAATAATGTGACGAGGTTAAAATCGAAAGTAGAAATGAAACTCCTCGCTAGTGTATGAAATATAGTAGAGTAGCCACCCTTACATATGTTAGACTAACCTCCCTTTGCACTTTCGTTTTTAACTTCATGTCCTTCATTCACGGTTGTTAAACAAATGTGGAAATTGTGATCGAAGACTTAAATTCTAAGACATCAGTATGCAGACTACTCGTTTCATTAGTTCTCGAATTTGTCGAGTAAATTACTGCAGAAGGTAAGATGATTTAGTTTGCTTTAGGCGGAAGAGTACAAATTGAGAAGATAATTATTACAAATTACTTACTTTACTTTACTTACTTTTACTTTTACTTTATATTATTAATATTAACTTTACTGTTAATAAATCGTCTTACTACCTTTGCCTTTTATAATATTAATAATAATATATCTTTATTGTCCATAAGGAAATTCATTTTGGTTTACATTGCAGTCAAATCAAATCAAGTTTGCA
>JARFNW010130491.1:0-11468 GCA_031763155.1 Dirona albolineata | reverse complement strand
CTCTCTCTCTCTCTCTCTCTCTCTCTCTCTCTCTCTCTCTCTCTCTCTCTCTCTCTCTCTCTTTCTGTCTCTCTCTCCTTCCCCCCTCCCAAAAAAAATAAAAAATAAATAAAATACACAAACAAAACAAGCTGACAATTTTTCTAAAGGCGACAAAACCAACTGATAAAGTAGAAAAACAAAAGAAAAGAAAAATATAGGCAACTTTCAAGTGAAGCACAAAATAGTCTCATCTTAACTTGATAAAGGTAGACTGATCTAATTTTAATTTTCAGTCTGTTTGCTTCAAAAGGCAAGAGCATTTTCAATCATAGTAATATTGTTCTGAGAAATAACAAGAAAACAGTTTAGTGTTAACAGGATGAGAATAAAGGAGGAATCTACCACTACCACCATTGACACTAACAGTTCCATTTGGAATCTGCCTGGCTGTGCTGCTATAACACCCCACCCCTTTCTTGTGCTGTAGTGAGCTTTAGAAAATACTAGAAGTAGAAGGCCTTAAAATCCTCGGGGAAAAAAAGATTAAAATAAGAAAAAAAAGATGAGGAGATAACCTTTTACTTTTAAGCACACATAGTATCCCACTTACACTACCGCATTACTGACTGGGCGAAATTTATTTCAATCTGTTGGAAATTGATGATATATTTAAGTGATAAAACTGAATATCGTCAAAGACCTAATAACAGGAGTAGCATGACACAGCGTGTAAGTGGGAAAGAGGTGCCAGAGCTAAAACCCACCTCAGCTTGGTATGCAAGCCTTATTCTTCAATCAGGACACAATACCTATTTTATCTGTTCAGTAGAAGGTGAAGATATCAGTTCTTTGATGCCATAAATTGAAAAATAGATGGAGGGGCATGAAAAAAGAGAAATTGAAGACAACAGAAATAAAACTACTAAGAAAAGAAAATAGAACAATTTCTTCAATTTGATATACAAACAACATTCAAATATTACAAATATAATAGTAACAGAAACAACATCATAATAAAATGAAATAATAACATACTTTTTACCATGATAGCAAAACAAAACAATAATTTCCAAATGTAACGATCAACAGGTTTTACATAATCTGTGAAGAACTTTGTAAAGAATACTGATGTTATTTTAATACTTCAGAGTGAGATAATAAAAGGTGAAAAAAGTGTAGTTAAAATTTAAATAATGAGTTGAGATCTTAATAGTCTTAATCATACAGAATTGAGATACAAAAAAAAAGAAGTGAATAATTATGATATACCTAGCTTTATTTATGATAGTTGTAATACACACGTAGGCAGCTATGATTCTACAAATTATGATACAAATATTTATAGCAACAACTGTCGTTAGGTCACAAATCAATCAATTTCTAAGTCACTGCATCACCATCAGCTCACAATATATTTATGCAGTGCTGAATTAAGGCAAGATCTTAAGAGGCTACAGCCTGGTGGGGGAAGAGGGAAGCTAACAAAGCAAGAAATCTGCACTTATACAGTTATGTAAAGCAGATTTGATATTACTATTACTACCTGAAATTAAAGAACACTACAGTATGATTTGAAAACCAAATCATCTGTAAGGGATAAAATAACGTGAAATAAAATTGAAACCAAGATGCATCTTCCCTGTGGAAGTCATAGAGATAGATCATGGGCAATATTCACATGACCTGTATGCAGAATGGTGCAATCAATAATTACAAATTTCAATTTCATAACCTGTAAAACAAAAAGATTTTAAGAAGATGTATTATACAGTATATAAATTATAAATCAAGTAGGATTCAACGACAAGGTCCCAAATATTGTATAAATTAGACTTTCACTCTTGACAGCACAACCTCGAAAGTTTTAAATATAAAACAAACATTTTTGTCTCGAAAGTTGTCCAAAAGCTTTTATTTTATCTCATTTTATAGATTAAATGTCATGGACGTCTGAATAGACTAGTTTTAAACTTTAAGCCACAAAAAAGCATCTGTAGAAAATGAATTATGTTGATAAGCAACTGTGCAATATGATGTTTCAAGCACACCTATAGCTATTGTCATATTTTTTCATCCTTCTTTCATATAGCAATACCAACATCACCAATTCAAGGTAATACAGATTTTGCACTTACTTAATACAGATGGTATTTTTTTTTCAAGTAATGGCATTATAGTAAAAAAAAAGAAGAAGAAAACCTTGTTATAAATGAATGAAATACAAACTTGCCACAAAAGTGGAATGTCTTAATCATGCAAAAAACACACTAGACTTTTCTTGAACCCATGATAATCGAAGCTTGTCCACAAGTACATTTTGGCTATTTACTTTCCATAACACATTGTAACAAATATAAGCCATATATTTTTTTCTTTCCAATAATATTTAGACCGTTTAAAGTCTGCAAATAATGATGATCCATTTATTCAATCCAAAGATAATTTGCACATAGTTGATTACAAGTCTTTGAAAACAAATTATTTTCATGCATTTGTGTCTCAAACTCCCGTGTGGATTCCATTACGGGTGTAGAAGGTATCATCAACTATCCTCTTACGGCCATAGGTCGGCTTCTTGATTTCCTCCCTCTTGATAACATCGCCCTGCCTCCAGCCATATTCCCAGGAAGAAAGAAAAGGGAAGAAGAATTTCTTCTCAGGATCAAGGTGATTGCGCTGGTCTAGGTAAAGTTGCCGGCCTTTACCTTCTTTGGTGAATCCATCATAAAGTGCAGTCTTAGATTTTGGTGAAACTGGCCTCATTCCAGATTCACTCACATCAATGGGTGCTGTTGTGGCTCTCTCAAGACCCAAAGGCTCGTTAAAATCAGCCTTTCTCCTGTTGTAATGTGGCTCCTTTGTTATCTTCGGCAGTCTATTGAACAGGTCTTCAGAAGGTTTGTTGTCCTCAATTTTCTTGCGGAAAACTTCATAGTTTCTTGATTTGACCAAAGGCGTTTCGCCATTTTTTCTCTTCTCAAGCCAAGACAAACGAAATTGTGATTCTTTTAGGATGGATTCCTTCCAGAAGTTTTGTGACTGTGTATCCTGATACTGTCGTGCCATTTTAAACTAAAGATGGGAAATAAACGTGAAGGAAACAACGATATAGGGTACTGTATTTTAAGAGTTAAATGTCCAAAGAGAACTATCGCACTTGTTCACAACTTCCCCTCGAACCTTTTTCACCATATAAACGTCGTCAAGCCAACCAGACGTCGATGGTCACGCAAGCTACGGTACTCTGCGAGATTGCAGCTGATCCTTGGGAAAACACGAGAATGCCAGTTTGGCCTTTCTCTTCATTTCATTTCGTTAATTTATTGAATATTCTTATTGATATTTAATTTACAAATTCGAAGGCTAAAAAAAAGACTTTCATTCATAAGGGAGTTGGAACATGGCAAATTAATATATTTTAGATTTAAATTTGCTTTAAATGTAAAAAGAATACAAGAAACACATTCTTTATATCTCTAACTCCCCTCTTCTCCATTACTTTAATGGTTAAAGGTAAACGGAAGATAAAACTGGCAATCGCTAAAAACCGCATATAAATAAATAGTAAATTAATAATAATCAAGATGGCACCCCATTGGCCTGAAGAAGTTGATGTTTTCTCTGAACCTCATTCAAGAATGAAAAAACTGGTTCACAAATATAGTATAATGGTACGTAATCAACGTAGTTTGAAATGAAAATGTTTTGCAGTGGAGATTTTTGCCCTCAATTTTTTTCTGAAACTGAAACTATGAAAGTGAAACCATCATCTTCATCGACATCATAATGGCATAATCATAATAGATATAATCATGCATTGTTGAAAAGTAAAAAGTCAAACATCATCAATAAAAATGAAGTTATTTTATTCTTTTTTGTTGTTGCATTGTGTGTGTTTATTAATAGGGAGGGGGAGGGCTATGGGTGTTCAGCAGTAACCCAATTAAACCAACCAGGGAACAATGCTAATAATATATATATGATAAATTCTCACAACTAACAAACGAAATGAACCAAAGGCAAAATAAAACTCAAAACTGAAATTCAAATGACTTGGACTTCAGTCTTAGTATAACTATAACCTACATTAATATTAATATATACATCTCCTGTTTTTGGTTCTTGTGCTGCTCTCTTGAAAGTTGAAAGGTTGTTGATGTTGCGTCATTTGTCATCAGTCATCTCCATCTGTCATCATTTCTGTCGTTTATATGTGTGTGTGCACAATTGACTGCCCCTTGTACTTGTACACATTGCCGACTGCCCCGTCTACCTCCCCCAATGTTTGTTATTGTTAAATTTTCAGACCATGGTAATGTGTCATTATTGTAGAGATTGAGATAGTAGACTGGGAATCTTTTTAGAGATTGACTGTTCTTGTACTTGTATGATTTTCAATGATTGGCATTTCGTGCCTTTTGCATTGAAGTTATTTGATCTTTGAACACATGACATTTTGTCAACTCAGCTCTATTCTAATTATTCCTTGGCCTTAGTTTTATGCTTCTCTACTACTAAAGATAAATAATGGTTTTATAATCTGTATCTCTATACAAGTACAGACTCCCAGATCTTACGCCATTGAATCTGTGGCCGACAGTGTCCTGCCAGAAAAAGTGCTTTTGATCATATATTTGTCTAATTTTACATTAATCATTACATGTCTTTTCTATATTCAAAACAGGTGTCAGACACAGATTTTACGGATGAGTTTCATATGACAATTCTCCTTCAAAATCTCACCAATGTGTTCTACGAGTTTAAAGCTCACGAGAACATAGAGAACATTCTGATCATGCGCAATCTTAAAAGAAAACTTAAGGCTGCTTGCGTCACATCAGCGGCTGTCTGTAACTGCCACAGCGACAATCGTCTCACGGACATGCTTGAGATGGTGGTGGATGGGTTAAGGTATGTTATGACAATATTGCTTAGTTTAATACTCTTGCTGCTTGTATTGTATGGCTTTTGTTTCTATTAGTTTTTTTTTGTTTTTTTTACTACTTCAATCTCCTTTATTCGTAAAGGCGCCAGTTGTTTTTTTTTCTGGTCTCGAATTGACGTAGTTTATCAATTTGTTTACATTTACCGAAAGAAAAAAGAACTGGAAAGTGATGAAAAATGTTTTGTATTATTCATAGGTCACGTTGGACAGAAAAATCAATTAATGACAGGCAAAGCTATGGACGCAAGCTTCAAAAGGCTCTGGAAGATTTTACCCAAAACTTTATTCCCCATATGGAAGAGGAAGAAGAAGTATGTATTCTCCAATAAATTGTGGTTTAGTTTGGTTTAATATTTTGTTTTTTATTTTAAAAAATACATTTTTAGCCATAGTATTGATGTGGTTGAAAGTATGTTAATAAAATATGTGATTGTAGCAAATACTCCTATTTTTTTTTGTAAAGTTATAGCTTATACTACTAAAAAGCTCTACCATAAGCAGAATTGATGCAGGCTTTTTGTGCTGTTCTAAAATAAAAAAAAAAATTGAAGAAGGAAGGGAAACAAAAACAAACTGATGTGAAAGAATTAGAAAGACAATGAATGGTTCTATTTTCTTGTTCCTCCTCTAATCATGTAGGTATTCCAGCCAATGCTGATGCAGTATTTCAGCTATGAGGAGCTGAAGGAACTGAAAGCCAAGGTTATCCATGAACACCTTCTCTGCACACAGCGAGAG
Source organism: Dirona albolineata (assembly GCA_031763155.1). NCBI lineage: Eukaryota > Metazoa > Mollusca > Gastropoda > Nudibranchia > Dironidae > Dirona > Dirona albolineata. The sequence continues at coordinate 5,803 of JARFNW010130491.1, read as the reverse complement.
AAATTTGTGGAGGACTTACAGAGTAAGTGCCTTTGAAAGTCTATGTTTTGAATTGATAATGAGGGTTAAAATTGTTTTCTTTTACGCTGATGTTAAAATGTGTTCCAATTTTAGGGGGAACCATAATATGGAGATTGAATATTTACTGGCCTTTATTGCAGTTAGGCGTTGAAGTTAAAATGTGCCTACAGCATGACTACAAAGGCTGAAGGATCTTATCATTATCATCATGAACAAAAAGAGAAAGAAAACTTAGGAAAATGTGTGTGCTATTATGTTGAAGTTGAGCAAAGAAGGATTTTAGAATAATTTTTTTTTCAGAATTAAAAGATATATAGTGCTTGACAATACCTAATAAGGAAAATGGTGTTATTGATGTTCTAAAGTGATGTGTGTATGTATTTATTTGTTGGAAGCATTTAGTTTTATAAAATTACCCATGAATCTCTACCTGCATTGCAAGCTGTTGAACCCGATTAGCATTACACTTTTAGCTGTTTTCATTGACATTCCCGATGTCGTTTACCAGGTGATGAAACGCCGGTTGTTGAGACACAACCCTCTTACTTTGACCTACTTCCGGATGAGATTTGTGAGAAAGTCTTCTCCTACTTGAACCCCCAGGAACTTGGCAAGGCAGCCCAGACATGTCACCGATGGAATAGAATGACGAAAGATCCGGTTCTGTGGACAGGAATCTACCCTGTGCATTGGGCTGCAGGTTAGTAATCGTCGTTTTGCCTCTGTTCCTGAAAAAAAACTACAACGCTTGCCAAATTATTCTGAAATGTTAGAGGAATTGCTTTGCTATTGGCAAAATATATTTGATGAATTCAGTAGCACAAAGGCCTATAACATCGCTTTTCAATTTTGAAGTCCACAGTTCCTTCCAGTAAACTATCCTTCTCTTTTAAGATTTTCATCTTGTCGTCATATTATTGCCTACTATGTTTTAAAATTTTTGTCAGAAGCCGAAAGAAACAGGCCTCAGGTTTTGCTAATTGTTACACACACAGCTATATGTGATTGCCTGAAGATTTGGAAAGGAAACTGTCCTGTGTGTTCAGTTTCTTGCTAGCTCTCTTTCAACATTGTGCGATAGGCTTGATAAAAATTGAACATAATTGCTGTAGACTTTTTAAAAAAGCAACCTTTGAAACATGGGAAACTAAATTTTTTGTACTTCTGAGAAAAAAAGAAGCCCTCTCCTGCCATTGTTAACAGTGTCCTTGCAATGAATCCTTAGTACACAGTGCATTGCCCAGGAACGGTCTTACTTTGTCACGAAACTTTTTTTTCTCGTTCAAAATATATTTGAAATTTTCATACAGTACAAATTTTAAGAGCATTTTGACATAATTTGGTATCTGACATTTCACTTTTTTGTCACAAAAAGGATAAAGAAGAAACATTTGTTATAAATTAACAAACATGATCCTACTATACTTGTACTTTGCTTAGGTAATTGGACCTTTCACCCGGAGCCATTGGGTGGTGTAGACGGTGCCGGGGAGTTTGATGATCAGTTGGCTGTGGAGTTTGACCCAATAGTGTGTCATGATGAAGATGCTGATGTAGACGAATCATCGAGCACTGATGAGACCAAAGATTTCTATGATGAGGATAACACCAAGGTGAAATAATATGTTACCAAGACGTTTAAATCGGATGCCAATTTGTCATTTTGTTCATTTTTGTTAGTTTTGTTATCCAGACCCTCTTTATACTGCTAAGCAATTTTGTCATGACCACCTGGGTATTCAGTCTCTGATAACGTTCTGGCACAAAGCCTTGTGTATCCAAATATACAGAACAAATATACATAACCACCATGCATGGCTGGTCACAGAGCTAGATATTGCATGACACAGAAGATAAGACGAGTAAGACATCAGCCTGCTCCTTTATTGGTCACAAGGTTCTCATGAATTGAGGTAAAAAATGAAAAAAGAACAATAAAAGAAATTTTCTGTTGCCTTGGTGTCTTTCTCCCACAGCTCCAAAAGAGGGTCGGGACATTTTGTAGTTTTGACAAGTATTTCCTCACATTAGTTGATTGTTAATACAAAATTTTGTGAACACTTTTTAGTGCTTTGAGACTTCATTGAACAGTCAAGTGCAGACATTGATATGAGAGCTTCCAATGAAGATAAGATAAGATAAGGAGTACATTATTAATCCCAAGAGGGAGATTAGTCATACCGACAACATTTTGTAAATATACATTGTCAAATATATGCCTCTTTGCTTACTACTAATGTTTTACGCCTTTTATATATAATACATATACCTATACATATTCATATACATATACATATTCATATACATATATATATATATTCATATATTCAAGTTCTTTTAAAACCATAATTTGCTTTTGTAATCCATGGCAGATCTTGAAGGAGGCTAAGCTACTGTCAGCCCTTGTGAAACATTTGCTTCCTGTGGCAGGATCAGGGGTCAAAGTGGTAGACCTTGCATACAGCAAGGGGCTCAGTAGTAGTCTGGTAAGTAAGAATGCAGTCTTTAAATAAAAAAAATAGTAAGTTTAACAGATTAGCTCAAGTGTTTAGTGATTGACCCCTCTGATTGGTGAGGCTATGGCACTGTAGCATGAACAGACTCGAATCCCACAGGCAATAGTAATTTTCCAACTTTTTTCAAGTTATGATGGAAATACAGTGCCTTCTTTTTTAAATTTGTGCTTAATCTTAAGTCTTTAGTAAGATGGAAAAATATATTCGTAGGACAATACTTTTGAAAGATGTAAAGAGCTGGGGGTCAGCATCTGGAATGAGCCCCAAGAACTTAGCTATAGAGATGGAGGTAGGTGGGGGTCCCCTGCTGTCGCCTCAAGTGTCAGACAGTACAGAAGAGATGCAGTCAGTAAGGTGGTAAAGGACTGCAACTAGGTGAGAGAGAGAGAGAGACCGACCGACCGACCGACCGACAGACAGACAGACAGACAGACAGACAGACAGACAGACAGACAGACAGACACACACACACACACACACACATAGATACAGGGTTGAATGTTAATGTTTTTAAAATCTATTTTACAGGTCCATAAAATTTTGAAGCTTTGTCCAAATACAGAAGTGTTAGATTTGACCCACACATTGGTTGGAGATGCTGCGTTTCATGAGTAGGTCATTTTGTATATTTATTTATATAGTTGGTCAATTGCCAAATGCTGATATTCAAGTCGTAATTACTTTGCTATTTCGTTAATTTTGAGTCACAAAGGAAACTTAAAATACTTCTTTTTTTGGGTCTATATTTACCAAAAAATTATAGGTATAACCCGAGGCACAAGCTTTGAAGAAACTATTAAATGTTTATTGTGGAAATTTTTAAAAAATGCCAAATTATGATGGAAAATCGGAATGTAAATGAGGACAAGTCTGTTGTGGCATGTTGTAGACATCAATAATCAGACGAGAGGATGCTGAGGTGCAATATTTTCTACATTGGAATTATCAATGGAATATTCATCTAACTTATTAAGCAAAAAGAAATTGATCTGAAAAAATAAATTCAGATCAATTGATTGAATTGTTTTTTATTTTATTTTTATTTATTTGATGCTTTTTTGTAAATAATAATTGAAGAGGGAGCGGGCACTGATGGTCTAGTAGACAGAATGATAGTGGCATAATGTAACAATGCCAGTGAGAGACAAGAACAGAAAATAGAAAAAAGATTTTCATTGACCAGGAGAATCGAACCCATGCTTGCCACGGCTACTCCGCCTCGCCGTGAACAGAAAACCAACTCACTACCTCTGAGCTAATTTGCCACTCCATCCTTGTGTTACGCCTGTTTCAATTTCAAATGAAATTGTAGTTGTTTGTCCAAGTCTAATTCTACATTTCTTCCGATCATACATTTCTTTCTGTGTATTTTCTGTTCTTGTCTCTCACTGGCACTGTTACATTATCCCACTATCAGTCTGACTTTTGTAAGTAATAGATATCTCATTTATTCATGCCTTTCAATTCAAAACACCTTTGTGTTTTTGTCAACAATCGAAAAGCAGCGACGTTTGCATTATTTTGGTCTAGCTGTCACATAATTTTTGGTCTTCTTTAAAGAGTTGATGTAGCAAATGGTCCAATAAAATGCTTCCAGAGGTCATTATTTAAACATTGCGGCTTGATCTTATCCAGCGCTTTTGATTTGTTGTGGAATGCGTAAAAGTGATTTTTGTAAATGATGACGGCAAAGTTAAAATTATGTTAAATGACATTCGTGGCATCATTTACTTCTGAAGGTGTAATTGAAAATTCTGAATTGTGATTTTATGTTTCAACGTAAACGTTCCTTTTTGGCTTCTCTCATACAGATATGGTGCTAGTAACCGGCAATCAAAGCTACGTCGCCTGGACCTGACAAACTGTCATAACATCACAGACGAGGCTCTCTTCAGTCTGGTTGGTGTCTCCGTTAGAGGGAAAGACTGGGAGTCGTACACAGAAGATTTGGACAAAATCACCGATAGGGAAAGTCGGCTGGAGAGAGAAGTGGACATAGAGAGTGCTCCTGTATGTTGTCATCAGGAACAGATCCGTTGTTGTAATGGAACGTCAAGGTCTAATTCAATATCCAGTGTTACAAACTGTTCTGTGGATGCTGATAGAAGGGCAAACGTTGGATGTTGTGGTAGAAGAGCGAACGAAGTTGAATTGTCTTACAAAGAAAAATGTGATCAAGCAACGAACAATAGCCAAGACTCTGTGGCAAACGTATGTGATAATATTTCCAACCTTGTCATTCACAACCACGCTCACCCTCGGGTTAGTGTCAATACGAGGTCTGAGTGTGTTTCCCCTACGGACAGGTCAGACATTGCTCTAGAATCGCATGTCCGAAAGCAAGTGTGTCCTCAATCGTCAAGATCCGAATCGTCTCTGGATTCAACGTCAAGCTTTGAGTCGGATTCAGAATGTGGCACTGCCTACTCTGCTTGTTCTTCAATTTCCATGTCTCCTCCTCCTTCACCTTCACCCTTTGTTAATTTCATGGAAGACTCTCTAAATGTAAACAGCAAAGCCTGTTGTAGTAATAAACCTGTTACCCATGACTACATCGTAAAAAAACCCTGCTGTGTTTCCTCATCAAACCACCCATGTTCTACAATGGCCGCCAACGAGAATGGTGTCGACAACTATGAAGACGATGTTGGCCCTGATCCAAACCTCCATGAAATGAACGACTTTCAGTCCATCAAGCCCTTGATCCGCCTAGAATTCCTGAGTCTCAATGGATGCTTTTTGATTTCAGACCAGGGACTGAGGTGAGTTTCAATGATAACTGATGACTTCCAGTTACACTATTTTTTCAAAAATGTTTCGGAACAATTAGAAAAATGGCTGTTCCAAAACCATGTTCAGCCAGGCATATTTTAGCTGGTCGTATTAATTATTGTTATTTCTTGACACCGAAGGGTACAATGGGTGTATTGATAAAGAATGAAAGTGAGATTGTTTAATTTTTATTTCTGTAAACGCCTTTATGTTGCCCTCCATTGCAGAAAGGAGCCATCCAGCAGATCCTTTCACTGCCATCTGTCATTGCTGCTTACCTTGCCCATACTTCTAATCTTCTTCATGTCATCTTGAAACTATCATTTTTACCTTGCTCATTTCTTTTCTCTTATCTGGTTCACCATTCTGCCTCACTTATTGACTATTGTCCATCTGTTGCCTTTCATAATAATATAGATAATAATGATAATAATAATAATGATAATAATAATAATAATAATAATAATAATAATAATAATAATGATAATAATAAT
>JARFNW010130480.1:0-11469 GCA_031763155.1 Dirona albolineata | reverse complement strand
GAGAGAGAGAGAGAGAGAGAGAGAGAGAGAGAGAGAGAGAGAGAGAGAGAGAGAGAGAGAGAGAGACAGAGAGAGACCCGATTGGCTCAGAGCAAAGGCATAAAACGGAATATAACAATCTCAATAGGGTTGAGTGCTTATTATGTACTCTTATTGACAGGAATGGAAAATCAAAGATAATGACAAATCTTATCCTTCTTTGATCTCTTCCCTTCTCATTTGCCCTACCTCATTCCTCGACGTAGAGGCATTGACCCTCCGGTTTTGTCTTGTTTTGATGTTTTAGTGTTGCTGTCACTTTGTCCCGCTTGACGAAGGCCTTTCGCCGAAACGTCGCTTGTTTGGTTATGTCCTCGTCTTTCAAGAAGCCTCCTACATATTCCTCTTATATCTATTAGTAGACTATTAGCATACGATTGGCTCCAGTGGGTCTCGTGACATATTTCAATGATAATATTATAGCTTCAAGTGCAAAACGACTCACAGTACCAAACATGTCGTCTTCGCTTGCTTTTTTTGTTTGCTAACTGACGAAGGTGAGATCCAAAACGTGTGTATTATTATATCATTTGTCGTTTTAGTGGAGGGACGGGACCCGGGACAGGACAGGACATCGGACAATTTGGAACTAACAACTCGATTTGGTTTGTCAGATAGTGGTGATTAATTCTAACCGACTAAAACCCTGCTTGATCGATTAGAATTAGTTACCACTGTCTGACATATCAAATCAAGCTGCTAGTGCCATGTTGTCCGGTGTGGTGTCCGGTCCCGTCCGGAGTCCTGTCCCTTCACCATATATCGTTATCTCTTTGTGCATTCCTTTTATTCGGATGTTTAGCTTCTGGCATCTCTCATGTCTTTATCTCTTTTGGACAGGCACAAGTTGCTGATGTAGGAACAATTAGTCAAAATCTTTATTGACTATATTCACACTCCAGTGTTTTGTTTTGTTGTAAAGTTTGCTTTGTTTTGTTTCGTTTTTGTTGTTTTGTTTGTTTTTTTGTTGCTTTTTTTATTTTTTTATTTGTTGTTGTTGTTGGGGTTTTTTTGTTTGTTGTTTTGTTTTGATTTATTTTTTAAATGGCAATTTTTATCATTTGCTTTTTTTTGGGGGGGGGGTTTGTTGGTTTTTTTTTGCTTTTTAGTTTGTTTGCTTTGGGTTTTGTTGGGTTTTTTGGGTTTGTTTGTTTTTTTTTTGCTATGGATGTTTTGTAAACTTTTTTTTTGTTTTGTTTGTTTTGTTTGGTCTGGGTTTTTTTGTTTTTTTTACCCATTAAACGGAAGGCACCGCGATGGGTAGTCTACTTCTATAGACAATAGATTATACTCACGTTGTATTTCTATTCTCTGTCCCCTCCGCCTAAAGGTCGAGACAGAGTGGACCAACCTTCACACCTCACACTACTTCCAGCTTCTCGTGGGTTAGTCCGTAACACGTTTGTGATATGCATTTTAAATCCAACCAGAGTGGGGTCACTATCGTTTCTCATTGCTATTATACCAAGAAGATATCAATGCACTGAATCGATCGGAAAACCCGGAGAAAAAAACCCCAAACAATTTCGTTCACAATATTAGTGGTTCATATCGCACAAGACGTCCATATGCATTTCCCCCCAAAAATTACGAAAACATCGCTGACCTTGGAACGCGTGTCATAATGACGTCACTGTCAACAGCTGGCAAGGGAGAATTGAGGACGAAGTTTTAGTGGAACACTTAATGAAAATCACGACCCGTTCGTGTGAAAAATGTAACAACCTTCAAACGATTTTTGCACTCTGCGCGCTTACATGGATTTCAGTTATTTTTTTGTACCATCCGTGAGGAAGTAGTGTGAAGTTGGATCTACCGTTCGTGCACTCTGTCTCGACCCTTAGACATACTATAATTTATTGTACTCTTGCCATAAAAGTAGGTCTGTATTTTTCTACTGCATAGTGTGTTTAACTTCTCTGGTCTGCTTACATAACGCACAACTACTATTTACTTATACCTAGTCTGTCTGTCCCTGCTTATCCCTTGTATGATACAAGCTGTCTGGGTAAAAGTAACCTTGTAAAAAAAAAACAACCCTGTAATCTTTTTTTAAAAGAAACAATTAAATAAATACATCGAGAAATAGGCTATTGTAGGCCGCTTGAGATTCCTCTGTCGTGACATCTCTGCCTGACATCTCTGTCGTGAAAAGGAGAGAAAGCAATGTAACTCATCATTTTTCGGTTTTTAGAAAAACGGCTTTTTAACTTTCGTCAACCAGACGGTCAAAAATATCATCAACATTGTAAGAAATTGGGTTATGTGTTATAATGGGTTACGCAAGCTAATTTGCCTTTGGCATTCCCATCACAAATATAAATTAAGTAATTATGTAATGTCAATACCGAAAATAATATGATGCAATGGAAGCGATTTAGATTCGCGGTCCGGGACACCTGAGTCAGCCACCCGACAAGACCGACCATCGTCGGAAGGGAACAATGGTCAATCCGTCCATCCATGAGGGCTAAAGGAACAGCTGCTGGGGAGACGTGTTGGGGAGCCATACTGCGGTGTCGTCTACTCTGTCATCCTTGCCCGTTATGAGTATGAATGTGAATGAGTTGAAACTTTGGTGGAAGGAAGTTGTGGTATGCGTGAGTGAATATGACATGATACTTTTAATTTTAAGTGAAACTTGGACGAATGAAAACAGTGTGATTGATTTGGATGTTTATGAATAAAAAAAGAAAGAACACAGCAAAGAGAGATTCAGGTGGGCTGGTATGCTGTTTTAAATTAAATGTATTTCAACAGGTATCCATAGAGCCGTGGGACTTTGAAGATGGGTTGTTTTAAGATGTATAAAAACTACTTTGGTTGGAGTGAGAGCATACTTTTGTTGTGTGTGTTCATGAAACCCAACTCACCCAAACTAGAATACAGGTGTTGATAGCTATGATTGTTTTCTTTACCAACTTTCTAAAGTAAGTGAAATGGGAGGGGTGGTGTGTGCAGGGGACATGAATGGGAGGATAGGAGGAACATGCAGGTACACATAAACAATTAAGAATATTATGATATAATATAAGGAATATTATGTTCTTGGATAATTGAGGGACACAAGACGTCCTAATAGCTTTTAAAAAATATAGCTTTCTGGCTAAGAAAGTAACTTGTGAGTCGGTGTAGGTGTATGTGTATGGGGGAGGGGAGGTTGAGTGAGAGATGAGGGGGTGAGAGTTATGAAGAGGAGGAGGTGGGGGGGGGGTTATATTATGTAAAAGGGCAACAAATGTGAGAATATAACAGGTGTTTGGCGGGGGATGGGAAATGTCTTGTGGGAACGTATATAAATATTCAAATATCTTGTTACTGTGCTATCCTTGTACTGATGTTAAATTCATCTTTTTTATCCATATGTTAAGATTCACAATATTTCTGTAATTGTTGACTCGGCCGATAACCTCAAAGTGAATAAAAATTTGAAACTTGAAACGTGTCTTTGCCATCAAATAGAGGTGGGCTTCTCTGTCTGGCCTTGGTTGTCCCTAGTATGATACAAACTGTCTGGGTAAAAGTAACCTTAAAAGAAACCATAGTAGCGGGTTGGTTTTTTTAGATAATAAAAGAAAGAATTCAATAATTACATCGGTAAAGAGATCATAGGACGAGATCGATAGAAGGTTTTCCCCAGCAACTTGACCTTGCTATTCGGGAAGTACCGAAAAAATCGTGATATTCATAATTCACCATTGGAAAGTTGTTTGTCAAGGTACTATTTACTCACAATAGAACTACCTTGGAGAAATGAAAAACCCAAGCAAATGGTTTTAACCTATTGTCGGCCGCTTGACACACACAACTCTGTTGTGACATTTATGTCGTGAAAAGGGAGGCAAATCAGTGTAACCCATCATTTTTAGTTTTTAGAAGAAAAACACAATTTTAATTTCGTCAACCAGCTGATGGTCATAAGTATCATATCAACAACATTGTAAGAAATTTGGTTTTGGTTGTCATGGGTTACACACGTGACATTGTCTTTGGTATTCCCATCAGGGATCTCACGATCTCGAAGCCGACAGCCTAGCCATTCGGCCACCGACGATGTTGATTATCAACCGTGGGGATCGAAAGCGTGTCTTTAACCCCCTAGTGTCCAAATGGTCGAATTTCCTAGTTAGAACAATTTAATTGTTGTAAAACATAACACACTGCAAATGGACCGAAAGCCATGGTTCCTTTTGTTAATGTCAAAGCTTTTTTTTTATTTAAAAAAAATATGTCAGCATGTGCCTTATTTAGGCACATTGGGCAGTTAAGGAACAAATAAATTAATGGTGTGCCAACTTTGGCACCCTAGGCACTAGAAGGTTAACACTTTCACTGCCGACCGAAAAAATATGTCTCATTCCAATGTGTCTCATTCCTCATGCTGTAGACTACCTGAGACCACTTACTGCTGCCTCAATCTTTGCCAATTAGTTACCTTGGCAACCATAATTCATGTCATATATCAAACCAATATAATGCCAATGAAATAGATAACACACGTGTGGTGATATTAATTTGTGTTTGTCAGTGGGTTAAAGGGCGGCAGCTGATCACCTCACCGGCCATAGCAATCAAACATTCAACCTTTGACCTGACCCACTACTTGAACTTTATGCATGACGTCATGGTGCCACCACCCTGTCCAGTGATATTTTGACGACACCTATCAATTGTCAAAATAATAGCGGATTAATCTAATGGTCATTGAGACCTGTGGTCAGTGTAACGGTAGCTACGAGCTGGAGCCGCGCTATAGCCGCGCGGTGATAATGATTGTATGAAATATAGTGGAAGTGACCACACGTCAAAGGCCCACCCCGCGGGGGACACCAAAGTTACAGTGATAATTAATTTAAATTGTTTAACTTTAATAAGCAAATTATCGTCAAAATCGAAGTCCTCTATTTTTAACCCATTACTATTAAGGGCACGATATATCCGATGGTTCTAAAAAATAAGATTTTGCAAATAATTAGTTAAAGGTCAAAGTTTAGATTTCCTGGGCTATGACACCTGTTTACAGTTGAACTTATTCCGGAACATCGCAAGAGAATCGTTAAATGAATCAGTTTTGAGATAGGCTTCGACAGTCGACAGCAAATGCCTTGTGTTGTTAAGTCCAGATTTCAAAAAGAGAAAATAACATGTATATATACTATTACAAAGGAGAGGTCGTTGAACTTCTAATCTTGGAAGTTGTCCAAGTCATGCAAACTTGGCTGGAAAATGAGAAACCACCACCCGGCTCATGAAAATACGACAAAAATGTATACGGTCAGTTCTCAATATATCATTATTATTATAGTAACAGTAATCGGTGGTTCTGAATGTTCTTCACTTATGTACATACAATGCTAGGTAGGATAGCCAACAATTTTTTAAATCGAAATTAGGTAGTAGAAATCGAAACGTAGACAGGTCGGGGACAAGAGAAGCTATCCCGCCCCGCCCGTAGGCAAACAAGAAATGAAAATGGATTAACCCAAAACGCAGACACATTTAATTTAAGTGTGACCTTAGCGAACGAAAGAGAAAACGTACCCCTTCCCGACGTCCTCCACTCAACAGACACATACCCAAGTCAAAAACGTAATAGGTTTGAATAAATAACATCATTAAAGTTAAAGTTTGAAATAATGATACTGGCCACAAGCAGTTGGATAGTCTTAAGTTTTGTTGGTTTTTTTTTTTACGAAATTGTCTACACAAATTTTATTGTGCTTTTTGATTGAAGTCTAAAATAAGGGCTCATTACAGTCAAACCTCCAAAGAACTGTTGGTTTTTGGTTTTTGTCACTTTCCTCAACAATTCATTGTTTGTTTGATAGTTCTGCGGGTAGTGCTGAAAATAAAAAGGCTTACGGTAATAAGGGTAGAATTTACTCTACTTTATGTTATAGCCCAGGACCGCCGCTAGTCCAATTACTGTAATGCCCAAGTATCAACAGAAAGCTGTTTGCGACCCTTGAGGACCCGAAGAAAACAGTGGAGTTCACGAAGAAAGCAGGACTTCAACAGGAAGAAGGCCTAAGTTCAATAAATGATAAATTGTTTTTAAAATTGTTCTTTGCAGTTATGAATCATACAATTATTTGAAGTCTGTGTCTAATGGGAATTTGATGCTATATAATATAATGCCGTTCCATACTACCATTTTTTTTTTACAAAGACAAAGACACATTGTTACAAGCTGAATTCGATTGTTCTTAATCCTGTAAAATAATGCCCATTTAATGGACTTTTTCTCGCTTTGATTAAAACTAAAAATAGGTGTTAATACATGTATATACCATTGAGCATTGTCATAACTTCACATAAAATATTGATCTCTTAGGTCAGTAAATTATGCGGGTCAAAGGTCAAAATAGGCAAATGACCCCCGAATGGACAATAATTCCGTATTATAATATAGCCGTACAATTGGCCATAATTAGTGTTTTGGTTGTGTGATTAAGGTCACACTAAGAACAACAGTAGTAAAATATGACATATGACAATGAAAATAATTTGTCTAACTCATGATACGGCCTGATCTCTGAGTAAACTCACATTGCTATCCGAAGTGTATGGAATGAACGTACATTAATAATCAAGTTTTTTTTGTTTTTATCAAAAGTTGGTGTGTATTTATACTTTTCATTCTATCTAACACAGGTTTTTAAACCATTGTTTGTCAAATTGCGGCCGTTCGAGCCAAAGACATGCCAGATTATTTCTACTATGCGCCAAATAAGAACATATCACGTAATCTTTATGAGTATAGACAGAAAATATAATGCTGAAATGCATGCTAAATAATTCAAGATATAAATGATATCATCTAACATCAATGTTTTTTCCGTTGGAAAGAACTAACACGAAAAAAATGAAAGAAGCAGCCGAGGCATCCAAGTTGGAAAACTATAAAGCGAAAGCCCGTAAGTCAGGAGGTTATTATATAATAGGCAATTTGTGAAAGACTGATAGGTCAAAATAATCTTAAGTTTAGCGGAAAAACGCTAATTTGGCCAATTAATTTGGCTAGGATTTTAAAATCCATGTTTGGCAATGCATGATCCTCACTTCCGATTTTTCGTAATCTTTTAATTTCTACGTTCACTAGGCATAGTGGACTGATCCCATGCTTGCCTTAAAAATCTTGATCCATAGATTTTTTCAGCTCTGTATCAGGCCATGTGTACTAGTGGGACACAGACTTATACTTAACCTGGATACGTTTTACCTGAGTCTGCACATCGATGCCTTCTGTCTTGTACACTGTCCTCGGCCATACACAGAGCTGGTTCCTACATTGTTTAATCGCGGTTCTAAAGGGAACAGATAACAACAACAAAAGTTCACTAGCACCCCATGAACGTTCAGCAATAAAATAATTAAAAGCAATTAGTTTGATCTTAAATGCTAGCGGTCCTAGACTGTTGTGCCGTTATCGTGAGGTGCTTTGAAAGGCCCAGAACATATTATGGGGCCAGCATTCAATGACGACATACTGCTTGGCTAACAAACCCGTTTGGTAGAATTGTATTGTTAGTGCCCCATGTCTAGAAAGACCTTCATTATTTTTTTCATTTATTTGTGTTTGATTTTGTTGATGTTTGATTAATACCTCGGAATAATGAATACACAGAATGAACAATAGGCCCTATTGCTTTGCGACGGTGGTCAGCCACTGAAAATTGAAAACCCCACTATATTGTACTAAACAAAATGGCGTAAAATATTCGGTGTTCTTCACCATTTTCGTGACGTCATGGTGGGTCGAAGTTCTTACCACTAAACCCATCGATTGTCGCTTCCTCTAAATTATTATCATTGTGTGGTCAACACTTGCATCAATGTGTTAATTGCCGCATTCCTTCAAACCATATCTCTTTCCAGACCTCTTTATTGGTTGTTTGTTATTTGTTGAGGATAGGCACTGAAAAACAAAGAGATACGGTAATTAGCACATTTTCTTGGTAATTTACTCAGTGTTGCCGATGTAGTATAGACTAATTAGAGCGTTCTGAAAAGAGATCAGAGATGCCTAAATCTAAAAAGGTGTGTTGGGGGGAAGGGGGGGGGGGGTGATAAAACCTAAGACCGCTATCTCGTTTGAGGAGGGGGTGGGGGGAGGGGGGGGGAGGGGACGGTGATACTAAATCTTAGCTTCCAGGATCGATCAATTATTTTCCAAAATGGTCGTTGTTTTTGACAAACAAAATAATTTGACGGGAAGCCTTGTACAGAATAGCAAGAGAGCAATGGGAATTTAACAGTGGTTTCCCCGAAACGATCTCACAGCAATGAGTTCACAAAGAGCCAGAATGCTGCATTCTTCGAGAAAACGGTTGTATACTTGTGGTCAAACTTTATCTGGAAATTTTACAATCCGGACTCATTGGATTCAGAACTCCGTCTGAATTGTTGGGTGGCATAAATGTAATTCTCTATCTGTGAACATGGCGGCTCTGTACACAACTGCAACACTGTAAACGGGGTTTGTGAGGGCTTCTCTCATGTAAATATGCTTTCCTCTCACTTCAAATTGTTTCGGCTGTATGTTCGTTTCTCTTGTATGCCCGGTTTGCCTTCTTCTCGTTGACCGGACACTTAGTCGGTAAGTATCTTATTGAAATGGAAGGGTCACGGGTAATTTAGTGCGATCCTGTCACATTTCACACCACATGTAATATATTATAGACTACTCGTATATTTGACGCTATCGATCTCTTATAATAACAAACTATTCGCTGGACAGAATACATACGTCAGTGTTTCTACCAACCACCCCTTCCGTCGCCCCTGCCCACATTTAACTATAGCACATTTAACAACAACTAGACCTCCGGGTCATTGCTTTGTGGTCAATGACTTCGATGTTTTCATTACTGTTGTTGTTATCTGTGGCTGAATGCTTAGGCTACTGACCTCGAGACCAAGAGGTACCGTTGAGTCTTTGGGAAATACTCTTTACATGAATTTTCCTTACTTGACTCGGACACGAATAGGTAATTTGTTACAGGCAGAGAAGGCAATTAACAGAATGTGTGTATGATGCGCCGAAAAGGTTGCTCTATTGTATGCTCCATGGGGATTTAAGAAAGGATTAGAATGACACGGTCTGCGTGGGAATGAATGATTTAAGTCTGTGAACCTGTACAGGGATATGAGATTATAAACTCTCCTTTTATCTTTGTCTTCATCTTTTATATTTATTTTAACCCTAGGGCAGGTTTCTTTGTGGTCAATAAATAGCTCTTCAACCATTTTATTATTCGACACTACCACGGCACATCTGTTTTAGTTGATGATATACCACACTACATAACACATCTGTTTCAGTTGACGGTCTATAATCGACCACATTGATTAAGTGTTCTATTTGGCAGTCTACCCCTGTGTTTAGGTGATAGTATACCAGTGTTATTTTTGTCTACCCTTACATTCCCCATCTCCCATACAAGCTTTATACAAGTCTCACCGCCAGATTACCCAACAGGACAAGTAATTTAGCTTATGTTTTCCCCGCAAAGCACCGGAAAAAATAATGAAATTGTGTTTCTAACTTTAACGCTCTCTAGAGTGGTAAATCGTTATTATAATGTCATGCTGCTTATATGTTGTCCAATATATAAAACATATGCCCTGAATTTCACCAGTATAATAATAATGTAACATTGGGTTCGCTGAAACGACGTCCCTTGCAATTAATAGGTCCATATTCGGGTCTGGACGCTTAGTACTACTTCCTTCTCTCAGTGACTAGGCAGATCTGGCAACAAGCAAACGTAAGGTCATGGCTGGCTATTACCATGAACAAGATTAGCATTGAGATGGATGGTATGTTGCAGATCCGTTGCAGTGAGTTTGTACCAGATATCTGTTTCCTGTACAGATACCTATTGTGAAATTGTGTGTCATGATTTTGGTGCAACTTTTTACACGATTCCGGGCGAGTCTACATAATTTATTTGTTTTGTTTGGGATTTTTTATATAAATTTGATTGTTGTGTTGTTTGGTTATTTGTAATTTTGTTTCTTTCTTTGGGTTTTGTTTCTTTGTTTGTTTGTTTTGTTTGGGGTTTTTTTGTTTTGTTTTGTTTTTTGTTTTGTTTTTTTTGACTGTCCATATTCATCAATAAATCAATTTAAATTTTAGGTAGTTCTAAAATATCGAGTTCCGTGGAGCGAATATATCTATGTCGTCATCTGCACATGTTTAATGGAACAGCGGTAGTGACTAAATCAATGGCCACGCTCATTAGAAAGCACTGTCATGTAGCAACCACGGCGGTGAAATGCAGGCACTCTAATTAACAGCCTCTGGTCTATACCCATAAATCCATCAGCGAGGACCACTGGGCAGTAGCCTATTCCCAACAAACACTTTCTACGCATTTGAAGCCATCCAAGGCATCCTACAGTCGGTTGTGGCCCAGACTGCAGAAAAGTAACGGCCATGGGGCCGTATACACAGACCATACGTTAACAGTTAGCACATTTTCTCACAATCTTATTACAGTGAATTATACTCACAACATTGCATGATTCATGATTCATTGTATTATTCATGTAATTTTGTTAAAAGTATAAAATTGTGCCAAAATGTTCTAACAGTTAACGTATGGTCTGTTAATACAGCCCCTGCGCCCGTATTCAAAGACCATACTTTAACTGTGAGCACATTTTGGCACAATTTTATAATTAATACATCACATGAATGATACAATGAATCATGCAATGTTGTGATTACGATTCACGGCAACAAGATTGTGCCAAAATGTTCTAACAGTTAATGTGTGGTCTGTGTATACGGCCTCTGGTGCCGTATACACAGACCATACGTTGACTGTTAGAACATTTTGGCACAATCTTATTGCAGTGATTTATATTCAAAACATGACGTGATGATTATCATGGTGATTATGTCATGTTGTGAGTATGATTCGATGCAAAAATGATTGTGCCAAAGTGTACTAACAGTTTGCGTCTCTTCTGTGAATACCGGCACTGGTCGTATTGCCGAGTGTTATCTGGTCACTTCATCTGCAGTTTTCGTGTCGGAAAGCTAAACACAGTAAAAGATGGGAAGATACGTCTGGTGGAGAACTACTTCGTGTTGTGGGGTGGGCTTGTGAGGGTCGGGGGGGGGGGGGGAGCAACGGAAGGTTCACAGGTTGTAACAGTACTTACCTACTCTGCTCTGACTGATGGGCAGGCAAATAAAGACGTCATGTTGCAACTCTTTAAAACCAAATACTACATACATTGGCTGCGCAGAAATCAAGATGGTTACGCCATTAAAATAAAATGAAAGAAAGTGTAAAAACAAAAGATAAATAATAAAATTGACTTTTCATCATCATCATCACCATCACCATCATCATCATCATCATCATCATCATCATCATCATCATCATAATCATCATCATCATCATCATCATCATC
>JARFNW010130458.1:0-11473 GCA_031763155.1 Dirona albolineata | reverse complement strand
CCACCACCACCAACATTATCACATCATCAGCATCGCCACCACCACCACCACAACCACCAACATCATCACCAACATCACCAGCATCGCCACCACCAACAACACCACCACCACCAACATCATCACCAACATCACCAGCATCGCCACCACCACAACCACTACCACCACCGCCACCACCACCACAACCATCAACATCATCACCAACGTCACCAGCATTGCCACCATTACCACTACCACCACCACCACCATCATCACCAACGTCACCAGCATCGAAACCACCAACACCACCACCACCACCAACATCATCACCAACATCACCAGCATCACCATCACCACCACCACCACCAACATCATCACCAACGTCACCAGCATCGCCTTCAACACCACCACCACCATCATCACCAAATTCATCAACATCGCAATCACCACCACCTAAACCACCACCACCAACAACATCCTCATAAACGTCACCAGCATCGCAACCACCACCACCACCACCACCACCACCACCAACATCATCACCAACGTCACCATCATCCCCACCACCATCACCACAACTACCACCACCACCACCACCACAATCATCACCAACGTCGCCAGCATCGCTACCACAACCACCACCAACATCATCACCAACATCACCAGCATCGCCACCACCAACACCACCATCACCAACATCATCAGAATCTCCCCGACCACCAACATCATCAACAACATGACCACCAACGCCATCACCACCACCACCACCACAAACATTATCACATCATCAGCATCGCCGACACCACCACCACCACCAACATCATCACCAATATCACCACCATCGCCATCACCACCAAAACCAACATAATAACCAACACCATCAGCATCGGCACCACCACCACCACCATCACCGCCACCACCACTACCACCATCAACATCATCACCAACGTCACCATCATCGCCACCACCACCACCAACATCATCACCAACGTCACCACCATCGCCACCACAACCACTACCACCACCACCACCAACATCATCAACAACGTCACCATCATCCCCACCACCATCACCACAACTACCACCACCACCTCCACAATCATCATCAACGTCACCAGCGTCGCTACCACCACCATCACCAACTCATCACCAACATCACCAGCATCCCCACCACCAACACCACCACCACCAACATAATCACAAACATCATCAGAATCGCCCCGACCACCAACATCGTCACCAACATTACCACCATCGCCATCACCACCACCACCACCACCAACATTATCACATCATCAGCATAGCCACCACCACCAAGACAACCACCAACATCATCACCAACATCACCAGCATCGCCTCCACCTACAACACCACCACCACCGCCACCACCACCACCACCATCAACATCCTCATCAACGTCACCAGGATCGCCACCACCACAACCACCACCACCACCGCCACCACCACCACCACCATCAACATCCTCATCAACGTCATCATCATCGCCACCACCACCACCATCATCACCAACTTCACCAGCATCGCCACTACAACCACTACCACCACCACCACCATCATCACCAAATTCACCAGCATCACAATCACCACCACCTACACCACCATCACCACCACCACCAACAACATCATCACCAACGTCACCACCACCACCAACATAATCAGCATCGCCACCACCACCTACATCATCCCAAACATCACCATCATGACCACCACCACCAACATCATCACCAATATCACCACCATCGCCATCACCACCACCACCACCACCACCAACATCATCAACAACGTCACCAGCGTCGCCACCACCACCACCACCACCACCAACATAATCACTAACGTCACCATCATCGCCACCACCACCACCACCACTGCCACCACCACTACCACCACCAACATCATCACCAACGCCATCGCCACCACAACCACTACCACCACCACCACCATCATCACAAACGTCACCAGCATCGCAACCACCACAACCACCAACATCATCACCAACGTCATCATCATCCCCACCACCATCACCACAACTACCACCACCACCACCACAATCATCACCAACATCACCAGCATCGCCACCACCAACACCACCACCACTAACATAATCACCAACATCATCAGCATCGACCCCACCACCAACATCATCACCAACATTACCACCATCGCCACCACCACCACCACCACCATTATCACATCATCAGCATCGCCACCACCACCACCACAACCACCAACATCATCACCAACATCACCACCATCGCCACCACCACCACCACAACCACCAACATCATCACCAACATCACCAGCATCGCCACCACCACCACCACTAACATCATCACCAACATTACCACCATCGCCCTCACCACCACCACCACCAACATCATCAGCATCGTCACCACCACCAACATCATCACCAACATCACCAGCATCGCCACCACCAACACCACCACCACTGACATAATCACCAACATCATCAGCATCGACCCCACCACCAACATCATCACCAACATCACCACCATTGCCATCACCACCACCACCACCACCAACATCATCACCAACATTACCACCATCGCCACCACCACCACTAACTTAATCACCAACATCATCACCATCGCCATCACCACCACCACAACCAACATCATCAGCATCGACCCCACCACCAACATCATCGCCAACATTACCACCATCGCCATCACCACCACCACCACCACCAACATTATCACATCATCAGCGTCGCCACCACCACCACCACAACCACCAACATCATCACCAACATCACCAGCATCGTCACCACCAACAACACCACCAACAAAAACATAAACAGCAACAACTACAACATCAACATCACCAACATCATCAGCATCACCACCAAAACCAACATCATCACCATCTAACAAACCAAAGCAACCTTCAAATGCCAGGGTGTCCCGTCCGGAGTCCCGTCCCTTCACTACATACACCACGTATTAAAGAATACCACAGTAATGCATGAGAGTCATTTGCCATTGGAAGGCTTTCTCCTCCTGTCTGTTGACGAACAGTAGGACTATTTATGTACACCGGCACTACACAGGGTGCCACACTGTAGTCTCACGTTATCCCCAACACATATGGCATCATAACTATCACCACCACTACCACCACGACCAACAACATCACCACCAACATCGCCACCACCACAACAAACATCATCGCCAACATCACCATCATCGCCACCACCACCAACATAATCCAGAACATCATCAGCATCGCCACCACCACCAACATCATCACCAACATCACCAGCATCGCCACCACCAACACCTCCACCACCAACATAATCACCAACATCATCAGCATCGCCCCGACCACCAACATCATCACAAACATTACCAATATCGTCAACACCACCACCACCACCACCAACATCATCAGCATCGTCACCACCACCAACATCATCACCAACATCACCAGCATCGCCACCACCAACACCACCACCACTTACATAATCACCAATATCATCAGCATCGCCCCCACCACCAACATCATCACCAACATTACCACCATTGCCATCACCACCACCACCACCACCAACATTATCACATCATCAGCATCGCCGACACCACCACCACAACCACCAACATCATCACCAACATCAACAGCATCGCCACCCACCACCAACAACACCACCACCACCAACATCATCACCAACGTCGCAAGCATCGCCACCACTACAACCACCACCACCACCACAACCATCAACATCGTCACCATCATCAACCTCCACCACCAAAAACATCATCACCAACGTCACCAGCATCGCCACCACAACTACCACCACCACCATGATCACCAACGTCACCAGCATCGAAACCACCACCACCACCACCACTAACATCATCACCAACATCACCAGCATCACCACCACCATCACCACCACCACACGCATCGCCACAATCACCACCAACATCATCACCAACGTCACAAGCATCACCTCCACCACCACCACCACCAACACCACCAAATTCACCAAATTCACCAGCAACAACATCATCACCAACGTCACCACCACCACCACCAACATAATCACCAACATCATCAGCATCGCCACCACCACCAACATCATCACCAACATCACCAACATCGCCACCACCATCACCACCACCACCAACATCATCACCATCATCACCATCACCACCACCACCACCAACAAAATCACCAACATCATCAGCATCGCCACCACCACCAACATCATCACCAGCATCGACACCACCACCAACACCAACATCATCACCACGTCACCAGCGTCGCCACCACCACCACCAACATAATCACAAACGTCACCATCACCACCACCACCACCAACAACAACAAAATCACCACCATCATCAGCATAGTCACCACCACCAACATCATCACCAACATCACCAGCATCGCCACCACCAATACCACAACCACTAACATAATCACTAACATCATCAGCAACGCCCCCACCACCAACATGGTCACCAACATTACCACCATCGCCATCACCACCACCACCAACATCATCAGCATAGTCACCACCACCAACATCATCACCAACATCACCAGCATCGCCACCATAACCACCAACATCATCACCAACATCACCAGCAACGCCACCACCAACAACACCACCACCTCCAGCATCATCACCAACGTCACCAGCTTCGCCACCACCACAACCACCACCACCACCGCCACCACCACCAAAACCATCAACATCGTCACCAACGTCACCATCATCGCAATCACCACCACCTACACCACCATCACCACCACTACCAACAACATCATCACCAACGTCACCACCACCACCACAACCACCTGCATCATCATCAACGTCATAATCAATATGCCACCACCACCACCACCAACATAATCACCAACATCACCAGCATCGCCACCACCAAAACCACCATCATCATCACCAACAACATCACCAACGTCACCAGCGTCGCAACAACCACCACCACCACCGCCACTACCACTACCACCATCAACATCTTCACCTACGTCACAATCGTCGCCACCACCACCACCAACATCATCACCAACGTCACCAGCATCGCCACCACAACAACCACCACCACCACCACCACAATCATCACCAACGTCACGAGCATCGCTACCACCACCACCACCAACATCATCACCAACATCACCAGCATCGCCATCACCAACGCCACCACAACCAACATAATCACCAACATCATCAGCATCGCCCCCACCACCAACATCGTCACCAACATTACCACCATCGCCATCACCACCACCACCAATATCATCAGCATCGTAACCACCACCACCACCACCACCACCACCAACATCATCACCAACGTCACTATCATCCCCACCACCATCACCACAACTACCACCACCACAACCACAATAATCACCAACGTCACCAGCAACGCCACCACAACCACCACCATCACCACCATCATCACAAACGTCACCAGCATCGCAACCACCACCACCACCACCAACATCATCACCAACGTCACCATCATCCCCACCACCATCACCACAACTACCACCATCACCACAACTACCACCATCACCAACGTCACCAGCATCGCTACCACCACTACCATGAACATCATCACCAACATCACCAGCATCGCCATCACAACCACCACCACCACCAACATCATCAGCATCGTCACCACCACCAACATCATCACCAACATCACCAGCATGGCGACCATTACCACCACCACCACCACCAACATCATCACCAATATCACCACCATCGCCATCACCACCTAAACCATCATCACCACCAACATCATCACCAACGTCACCAGGGTCGCAACCACAACCACCACCACCAACAACATAATCACTAACGTCACCAGCATCGCCACCACCACCACCACCGCCACCACCACTACCACCATCAACATCATCATCTACGTCACAATCATCGCCACCACCACCACCAACATCATCACCAACGTCACCAGCATCGTCACCACAACCACTACCACCACCACCACCACAATCATCACCAACGTCACCAGCATCGCCACCACAACCACTACCACCACCACCACCATTATCATAAACGTCACCAGCATCGCAACCACCACCACCACCACCACCACCACCAACATCATCACCAACGTCACCATCATCCCCACCCCCATCACCACAACTACCACCACCACCACCACAATCATCACCAACGTCACGAGCATCGCTTCCACCACCACCACCAACATCATCACCAACATCACCAGCATCGCCACCACCAACACCACCACCACCAACATAATCACCAACATCATCAGAATCACCCCGACCACCAACATCATCACCAACATAACCACCAACGCCATCATCACCACAACCACCACAAACATTATCACATCATCAGCATCACCGACACAACCACCACAACCACCAACATCACCAACATCACCAGCATCGCCACCACCAACACCACCACCATCATCACCAACATTACCACCATCGCCATCACCACCACCACCACCACAAACATTATCACATCGTCAGCATCGCCACCACCACCACCAAAACCACCAACATCATCACCAACATTACCATCATCGTCATCACCACCACCACCACCACCAACATCATCAGCATCGTCACCACCAACATCACAACCACTCACTTAATCATCAACATAATCAGCATCGAGCCCACCACCAACATCATCACCAACATCACCACCATCGCCATCACCACCACCACCTCCACCAACATCACCAGCATCGCCATCACCAACACCACCACCACTAACATATTCACCAATATCATCAGCATCGCCCCAACCATCAACATCATCACCAACATTACCACCATCGCCATCATCACCACCACCAACAACATTATCACATCATCAGCATCGCCACCACAACCACCAACATCATCACCAACATCATCAGCAACGCCACCACCACCACAACCAACATCGTCAGCATCGTCACCACCACCAACATCATCACCCACATTACCACCATCGCCATCACCACCACCACCACCACCACCAACATTATCACATCATCAGCATCGCCACCACCACCACCACAACCACCAACATCATCACCAACATCATCAGCATCACCACCACCACCACCACCAACATCATCAGCATCGTCACCACCACCAACATCATCACCAACATTACCACCATCGCCATCACCACCACCACCACCACCAACATTATTACATCATCAGCATCGCCACCACCACGACCACAACCACCAACATCATCACCAACATCACCAGCATCGCCACCACCAACAACACCACCACCATCAACATCATCACCAACGTCACCAGCATCGCCACCACCACAACCAACACCACCACCGCCACCACCACCACAACCATCAACATCATCACCAACGTCACCATCATCGAAACCACCAACACCACCACCACCACCAACATCATCACCAACATCACCAGAATCACCACCACCACCACCACCAACATCATCACCAACGTCACCAGCATCGCCTCCACCACCACGACCATCATCACCAAATTCACCAGCATCGCAATCACCACCACCTACACCACCATCACCACCACCACCAACAACATCATCACCAACGTCACCACCACCACCACCACCACTTGCATCATCACCAACGTCAACAGCATCGCCATCACCACCAATATCATCACCAACATCATCATCATTTGCCACCACCACCACCACCAACATAATCAATAATATCATCAGCATCGCCACCACCACCAACATCATCACCAACATCACCAGCATCGCCACCACCACCACCACCAACATCATCACCAACGTCACCAGCGTCGCAACCACAATCACCACCACCACCAACATAATCACCTACGTCACAATCATCGCCACCACCACCATCAACATCATCACCAACGTCACCAGCATCGCCACCACAACCACTACCACCACCACACCACCATCACCACAACTACCACCACCACCACCACCACCACCACAATCATCACCAACGTCACGAGCATCGCTTCCACCACCACCACCAACATCATCACCAATATCACCACCATCGCCATCACCAACACCACCACCACCAACATTATCACATCATCAGCATCGCCACCACCACCACCACAACCACCAACATCATCACCAATATCACCAGCATCGCCGCCACCACCACCACCACCAACAAAAACAACAACAGCAACAACTACAACATCAACATCACCAACATCATCAGCATTACCACCAAAACCAATATCATCACCACCACCAATACCACCACCATCACCACCAACAACATCATCACCATCATCACTAGCATCACCACCACCAACGTCATCACCAACATCATCAGCATCGCTACCACCACCACCATCAACATCATCACCAACATCACCAGCATCGCCATCACAACCACCACCACCCCTACCCACAACCAGAACCACCACCACCACCACTACTCCATGTTATTCCCCCTGTGTTCCTCATTACAACCACGTTCCTTCCAAATCATTCACTCATGCAGACATCCGTGACCTTACCACAACTTGGACAAATTGAAAATAATAATAAGATAACATAATATGTATTTTCCAAGAATCCTAACTCTAACCCTAACCGATGATTCACGGCCTTGCTACAATGATTGGAGTCAGATTCCTACTCGTGTACCAGAGAGGGCTAACATTTTCCACCCCTGAGGACAAAGCAAGAGAGACCGATGACGAAGGGGTATAAAATGCACATTTCAATTTCAGTCAAATCATTTTTCAAGTGTCTTCACAAGAGCCAGCTGTTACGTGGTTGTTTTCGGTTCCAGTCCGTGCAGACCCGTCAGGCTATGAAGGAGAAAACTACCTGCACAATCTCAGGGACACGCCCCTCGTCTCCAAGAAACAACTCACACTATCTAATACTGGAACATGTTGTATCATATATTCGAGTATTTTTATCATATACCATGTATTATATGAGTGTGTGTATTATTCATATCTATTTTCTACTTGTTTTTGCCTTCTTTGTTTTGTGTTTCTTTTGTTTTGTTTTCTATTTTCTTTTCTTTGTGTGTGTGTGTGTGTTGGGTAATTTTTCATGTCAAGCGTATATTATTCGTCTAGTGTCGTTGTGTTTATGAAAAAAATGTTAAGTTTGCGACAATACACCAGAGGTGGAATGCAAACAAAAGGTTTGAAGAAGGTTTTTATTTCTTTTAGGCCATGGGCCAAATCAATATTGACATGAATATTACGAATCTTAACAAATCGATACAACATTTATTTAACACCAATACATTAATAACATAACAACAATATATTTGAATATAATGTTCCGAAAAGATCACTCATCACAATAATAATAATTACCATTTATATAGCGCTTATTCATGACCATCGCCATGCTCTAAGCGCTTTACACTAGCACATTTGCTCCGGGAAAGCAACGGAACACCCAACACTCAATACGCCACAACCTTCTTGCATTGAGGGGACCTCCGAATTTAATGTCAGTCTCCGATAGGACGAGGTAAGCAGGGCAAAGTGTCTTACTTAAGGGCATAAACGCTGGTGAGCCAATACATTTCATTTAAGCGCTTTGAGATGTCGACAGATGGTATGGAAGGCACTGTATAAATGCACTTTATTATTACGTATTAAATATTATCGTTGACTTGTTCTGATCCCAAGCGATCACCCGTCTATTCATTAGCCACGATAAACGTTGCTTGCCAACGCCAACAACTGTCGAGTCGTGTTCACTGTTCAGCCACCAACACCATTGGCTTCCCCCATAATACGGTCAATGACTTGAGACTGCCTACTTTGGTCTATTTAAATACATAGATCAAATAAATATATAAATAAATAAATAAATCAATAAATAAATAAAACTCCTCTTTTGTATTGCCCACAAGGGCACTTTGACTTAGGAATAATATTATACATAATTTGAAAGGCAAAAGACCGAAATGACACAAGCGTGCGTGCAGCGACACAGCAATGTATGTTTAATAGATGTTAATTTCCATTCCACAAAGAAAAACAAACTAAACACACAATGCCCAGTTGTTTAGGCGGACTGGGTTGTTTGCAAGACTGCTTGACATAGAATTGCGAAGACCATAATTTATTGCATTAAGGTGTGGCCACACGGCTAACCAAGCACACACCGCGCTTTGATCAAGCGGTGTTCCCTTTAGACCGTGATTAAACAGTGTATGGACCAGCTCTGTGTCTGGCCGAGGACAGTGTGTAAGGCAGAGGGCATCGATGCGCAGACCAATGGAAAACGTATCCATGTCAAGTGCAAGTCTGTGCCCCACTAGTACAAGCAGTTATGACTGTAACTTGGATTCCCATCGCACGGTGGACGCTTGACGTGTAGCCACGTCAACTGTAATAGCCTAATTCATTTTTTTTTAATTAAAAAAATAAAACTCCCTTTATTCATCCCAGGGGTAAATTTGTCTTTAGGACCTATTCCGAGGGTAGACCGGAATAACCCAGGCGTCAGCCGCAGAGCAGCGCCGCAATATTATGGGATCGAGGTCTTGAGAGAAAAAAACAAGTGCTTCCGCCCAGGTTTGAACCCGCGACCTCTCGAACCAAAGGCGAGTGACTTAGCCACTGCACCACCTGGTTACAAACACAACATATTATTACCGCAAGCTAAAATAGAATCAAGCCTATTTTTTGTGCGGACTTAACTTAGTTTGGGTTTGGGTTTTTTTTTGTAGGACAGTGTCCATTTAATCATGGACGAATACAATGATATATCGTATATTATTATCTAATCTTTTTTATTATGTAAGGGCACATCCCCTTTGTTGTACTTATTGTTATATCAGACTCTATAATATAAATGAATTATCATCGATATAAGAATTAATACTAATACTCCCTTTATTCATCCCATGTTATCGATATAAGAATTACAAACAAAATATATTACCGTAAGCCAAGATGGAATCAAACCTATTCTTTGTGCGGAATTAACTTTGATTTTTATTGCTTTTTAAAGAAAATAAGATTATTTCAATAATTCATTTTTCAAAATCTAGGCAAAAATGCGAAATGTTTAATTTGCTTTCTTAACTCAATTTCCATATTTCTGTAATTATTTAATTTTTTTACAAATTTCTTTTTAGCTTTTTTTCCGCAAAACAGTTCAAATGTGACTAGACTTTTAACCTTGTTTTTGAACCAACTTTCTATTCAATTTGGATGTATACAGAAATACCAAAGGACATTCTTTTAGACGGCCAAATGATAATACTTATTCTGTGCGATGATGGAACCTAAGGCAAATACAAGTCAGCTAAGTTGTTGGTGGTTGCTTTTGTTGCGGGGGTTTTTTAGGGGGGAGGTGGGGGGGGGGGGTTCTTTTGGTTTTGGTTTTGTTTTTTTGTTTTTGCTGTTTATTTAATCCCTCTATCCCTCCTTCTCTCTCTCTCTCTCCCTCTCTCTCTCTCTCTCTCTCTCTCTCTCTCTCTCTCTCTCTCTCTCT
>JARFNW010130447.1:0-11473 GCA_031763155.1 Dirona albolineata | reverse complement strand
GGTGATTAATGAGAGTTGACAGGATAATTGTCGGTTATCTGTCGTCTGCAAGGAAACAAACACAATGCCCACGGTACGGGGGCGTACGCGCGACCACATCAAAGGAAAAACTAAAAGTTGAGTTTTTGGGTGAAATTAGTCGCCGTGGCTTACAGAGCATGTGGGACACATAAGCCAATAGAATAGAATGTTTCTAAATGAAATCATTCATTAAATTTATTTTTTTTAAAGCGAGAAAATAAAAATAACTTATCAACCAAGAGGATGGGCCAAAAAATATACGTAGTAAACTGTTACCAAGACTATTGTTGTTCTCACATCTGTCTTTATCTGGCCAAATACATACTTTGTATCTAAAAAGCATAGCTGCCATGAGTAGGAGAGTAGGAGGAAGATCCAGAATGTTTCAATAATAAACTTACTTGATGATTTGAATAAAATTCTTTGTAGCCACCAAAAAGGCAGTAGACCTCAGGAAATACAAGTTGCGGATACTGATGAATGTTCATCTGACGATCACAGTTACGTAAATGTCGAAGCCTGCCAAAAGAAAGGTCAAATTTGAAACACATGTAGTATTGGCATTCACCATGCCTATTCCTAGTCACAACGCACATCTATAAATAATGTTTTGTTAAATATACCGTAATTTTATCATCTTAGATTTCAAAGGTCATCTCTTTTTATGCTGACAGTACTTAGAATCCTTCAAACAACTAATTTAGTATAAACAAGAGAACAAGGCATCATATGGTGATAACAAATCGATTGAGATATGGTATCACAAGAACAGTTACCATTTTCTTATCAAAGGCAAAGGATGATTAATAATCTTCACCAGTGGGTGATTCATATAAAGCAATAAAATCTTTTAATCATCTATAAAACAAAACATCTTGATAAAACTAATAAGTAATAAGATTCCATGGAAAGACCCGACATACAGATTTGGCCCTCTGTGACTGCTGAATTCACAATGAAAGACAAGGATGTGCGTCACCTGTGGGGAATCTTTGGTGCTTTCTTCAATTTCTTTATTCAAAAATTCAACCATAGCTTCCTCCGTATATATATTGATGGATCCCTGGGAAAAGATGAAAACATCTTAAAACACTTTTGTCCAGTATTTTACCATTAACTTTAGTTTCCGTAAACTTATTACCAATAAAGCGTGACCTCCCACTCTATAGACTTATCAAAGTCAAATTATAAAAATTATATTTATGCAACAGATGTTTGTTGAAACATACATAGTTTCTTTCTCGAAACGAAATCGGTAGAGTTAAGGATGAGGAAAAGAAAGAGGAAGTGGAGGAAAAAATTTTATCAATTCATACTGTAACGTAAAAGTACTAACTTGTTTCATTACCATACGATTACTAATCCCTCTAGAAAAAATAACCATTAATCTTAAATTCATTTAATTCATGATGTGGGTTTTGAATCTAAAAAAAATTTGAAGAATGTCAAAAAATATGTTTTGAATACAATGATAACGTCAAAGTGCCTAGGTTGCAAAATTCTCTAATTATTTTTTATGGTATCAAAAACCTTTTACTTGCCTTTATATGGCCCCCATTGTATTCATATGGATATCTACAGTCAATGGTGGTCATCTTGTCAAAAACATTCGGATATTTATTGGACACTAACATGGCCATCTGTAAGCAGAAGGATTATTTTGACACTTTTTAGAAATCCATGAAAATCTTTTACGTATTGTATTATTACCAAACTTACTTTTTAAAGAAGAAATAATCTGCTTGAATGTGGTCAAGAAATGAAAATCAAGGGATAATATATCATAAACAATAAAATTTGGTAAAAAATTAAATCGATTTAATTCTCATCGTCATGTAGGGAAAAAAACAAATTGGATTCAATTACTCACCAATCAAAATGAAAATAGAGGCACATGTACATTCATATGCCCAGGTGGCAACTCCTAGTTGTCCTGTAACTGAAAAGCAACCACTGGGGTAACAGCAAAGTGTTTGTCGGTAAAATTTATGGACCTCATGGTACATTGTTATCCAATTTACTGGTAAAGAGGTTTGGACGCAGTGGGCTCATCACCTGCTCATCTTTCATTTCTGATGCAGACTCTTTCTAACCATGGGCAAGGTGATGAGTGGTGTTAGTCCTCGTTGTCATTTGGATTTACTTCCATTTGTCATGTACACCCTTCAGACCTTGACACATGGCTCGCCCCTACAATGCTTTTGCGGTATAAAGGGGACTCAAACAACGACACGAACATTCATAAAAGCATACAAATACAATAGCACTGTCTTGTACTTACAGTTTCATGGTCAATATTTTGCAGGTCTGTGTGCTTTCCTGTGACAAGTGGCAGGCAGTAATGCTGATGAGAGGATGATTTAGATAAGTCAATATCATAGCAGGTTTTTACCCACTATCAATCATTCAATGTTTACCACCTTCATGACTAGTGCTGAAGACAGAACCCATTTTAGGGGTAGAGCATTATATTGTCAAAATTCACACAATGCATTGTCGTAATGGACAATATTTGATTTATGAAGATGGGGACCTGATACGAAATTCTTAATTAGACCCTGTAGCACCTATCACCTACATTGGATGCCAATACCATTTTCCATCACCAATTGTCAAAACTCTTGATGATGTTGTAATGGTCCAACTGAATCAACTTTACATTAGTTCCATTTCCAGATATCTAATGTTAAATTGCCATTGCTTTAGTGCAATTCAGTGCACACTTGACCCACAATGATTTTTGTCCCTCTAAAATCAGCTATAAGTTATAAGAGAATGACAATGATTACGAATTCTGAAATTTTAAGGCTCTGGAAGGAAAGGTCTGCATCATCTGCATACCCCAAATACTAGCTCTTTTAATTTCCAGTGGATCTCTCAATTCAAAACTTGCCACAAAGACTAAGTGTGGGTATGTGAATACTGGCATAACTAAAGCGTAAAGCTTATGTTTCACAGATCATCTCAAATATAGGTAAAATATCAATGCTTTCGTTTGCAGATTTTACTTTGTCTGTTGTTTATCGAGTCCCCTTTATACCAAAGAAAGCAGTATAGGGGTCAGCCATATGTCAAGCTATGAAGGGTGTACATGACAATGGAAGTAAATCCAAATGACGAGGACTAACACCTCTCATCACCTTTCACATGACTAGAACGACTCTGCACCCGAACTTAAAGACGAGCAGGTGATGAGCCCACTGCTTAGATTGTAATTTGGCAAAACATAAATAGACCTTGAACACAACTTTATTGTAATGAGAGGGGATATAATTTAAAATGAATTACAAAAACAGCTAGAAGAATTTAGGGCTGTATCCGAGATGCACCTTATTCCATACTCATATTTGATAGCTACTTATAGCACTCACTCTGCTGCCATCAGCAATTAAATCATGACTTTGCAGCACATCTACAGCCTCTTTGATACGTTGATGGTCAGCACTTTCACATGTCCCATCACCCTTCGCTTCCTGGATGGTGAGATCTGGGCTGTGACAAATAGGTTTGGCCTCTTTTGGTGGTGGACTTTTCATTTCAGGAGTCTGAAATTAATAAAAATATCATTAAGACCATCATCGAGGATTAAAATGTAATGTCATAATTTTGCCTTATCCGTCTGTTGTACATTACATTCAAACTTTCCAATTGAAGTGGAGCTGGATGCATTATAACATTAAAATATAAAATAACAAATTTGAAAAACAAAAAATATAATGATGAAACTTGCCGCTTGTGGAAGAGCTGGCTTTTTAAAGAGACTTTTCTTGAAACCACTGGGAGGTGTATTGGTCATGTCGATCAGCCTCTTTCTAAGCTCCAAAGATTTGCATCTTCTCATATTGTAGCTTGTCTGACGCTTCAAAAAATCCTGTTTATAAAATAGTACAAGTCTGAATATTATAATAGGTTATCAGCATCCTGAAAATCTAATTGGTGCAACTTGGGAGGTAACATATAGATACTTATAGATTTCCTATTGTAAAACAAGAATAACATTTTAACAGTAGCGAGATAAAAAAAAACAGATCATTAAATCTTTCAATAAATAAGATTGCATTTAACATTGGCAGCATACTTACCTCACCATCAGGTTCTGTGCTTGGAGAAACATCAATCTCATCTAGCATTGCCTTGAATTCAGACGATGGAGAGCCAGGACTGTTTGCAAACACATGACTTGGGTTCATTTCAACGTCTACGCTATTATTAAGGCGAGCCAGAGATTTAATTGGGGAGAGTGTGACTGAGCTCTTAGTACCTTCATTGTCAGATCCTAATGACACTCTTGATCTCTTTGCATTGGTAGGTAATAATTCTGATATACCAGGTGTCAAACCAGTATGGCTCTCAGAAGCCCTTCTTTTTTGTCGTGGTGTGACCATCACAGGTGCTTCATCTTCCTTGCAGGGGGAAAATAAGTCCATTTGAAAAAGATTGAGTTTTTTTGGAGTGACAACATGACCGGCAGAATGCACTGGTGGAACTCGTGGCTGAAGATTAAAATTTGGTGGGGCAGTCCTTTTGTTTGCATTCACTCTTTTTCGATCTGATAAAAATGTAAAAGGGCTTGAGTCTTCTTCGTCAGATGGAGACTTTTGAGGGGGTTTTTCCTCTGCAGAATGAAGTACACAAATAGAAATATAGATATTCATACATGTATAAATATATATATAATATATATATTATATATACATTTCAATTTCTTTGTGAAGCAAATTTTCAAACCAGGCAATGAAGGGTAGAGCACAACTTCCAGATCTGATAGTTTTGTTTTGTCCTCCTCTCTTCAGAAGCCTGTAACATATTCCTCTTATATCTATTTCCAGATCTCTCCAGCCGTGAAATACCAGGGATGATAAATATATATCATCAAGCAGGAAAACAAAGTTATAAAATGAAAATCATGAGTATGGAATAATATATGAACTTGGATTATCTACATTAACAATGTATGCCACTGAATCAATGATTGATGAACTTTTAAGTAAAACTTAAGTACCCTATTATATCTGATATTGCAAACAACAAAGTAACATGTATACAACAAAATTATCGACAATTCACAGTTAAGTTTACCTTAAAAATATGAAACAAACAGCACAGAGGCAACATTCACACCTTATAGCCCGATTTACCAAACAGCCCTGCAGGGCCTTACAGACCATGCCTGTCTCAGTTTCCAGAGTGTGAGGAGGACAACTAGAGAATAGGAACTAGTCTTAGCAGATTACTTCCCCAGCTGGTAACTATTTCTACATGTCAAGGTCAAGCAACACTATCAAATACAGCATGTTCCCTTGGGAAAACTCTGTGATGTAAAAAAAAATGGGACTCAAACCCATCTCGCCTGCGAAACTTTAACACCTCGAGTTAATGGCAAAGTCCCTTGTTTCCATGAGTAAGGAGAACACACCAAGGCAATGATAATTCCTTTAAAGTTCAATGGCCAAATTTATTTGAAACAGGAAAAATGTATTGCTCATGAAGTTCCCCTAATTTTTTTTATATGACATGATCTTAAATAGTATTAAAAATATAACCAAGATAGATTTCAGATCTCCAAACTAATAGCTGGAACACATTCACACAAATTCGAAGGAATTTAAACCAAAGTTCTACATGACCAGATGTGCCATTTGGTGCTGGACATGGAGCTTGTCCATACAAGATATTCATAGGTTTTCTCTGGTGGTTACCCATCACTGGCCTTTTTGGTGTTAAGGAATGCCATTTGGTTTTTAAATATATATAAATGTATACATATAATCATATATATCTTAATCTAATATCATTATTATTCTCTTTCCAGTCCCTAGCTTGTTGGTGTCCAAAATCAAAGGGTAGGTAATGATTCATCCAGCTTACAAAATCCCTCTTCAGAGAAAAGGAAAACAAAATTATGTAAAAAAAATTACATTTAGAGAGACTAGACATAGACAATATAATTCACACAAAAAATACATGCACAGAGATCTCTATGAATTAAAATTCGGACAGAGGCCAGAGAAGGTTGTTCTCACTGCAACTGCAACTGCAAAATGTCTTTTTTTTATGACAAACCTAGATTTAGATATATGCCTGTGGCTGTGGCCCGTGGAAGCATGAATCCCTTTTTTTTATATCTAGTTACTACTTGATACATGTTGGTCTTGATATATACCCACAGTGTATTTCAACTCATTATTAAAGTTTAGAAGCTATCCAGACTCGAGTAACCTTTTGGTTGGTCAGTGAGTTTGTTCAGGATCAAAGTGGCTTTGAAGATGTTCACCGCATTAGGCAGGCTACTATTGACGGGGATTCTTCAACCGAGTTCAACATCTTGTAAACAACGCAAAACAGAGTGAAATAACACGAAAAACGCAAATACTTACCCATTTCAATGTTAATTAACTAAACTAAGCCAAGACTAATTAAAATCAGAGAGGAAGAACAATAAAAATGATGGAGAAATTTCTAAAAGTTCGGTCCGTTAGCTCACATGGCTAGACTTTGGTAGTCTGTCCCTTCTTTTCTCCTGTGATTTCTGATGTCGGTCAACTTTGACCTTTTCCGCAGCTGATTTCTTCTCACTAAGACAAGGACATCCGAACTTCGCATTTTTGGGGGGTATTGAAACAGTGTAATGAAAATAAGTGAATAATCTATTTATTTTATTTTTACCTTCAGCCCACAGCCCAAAGCAGCCTTGGTGGTCTCCTCGCATAAATCCATGAGTGAAAAGCGATGCCCTTTTTAAAAAGAGGACATTTTATTTAAAGCCGTCCTTTCTGAATTAAATAACCATCTCTCAACAAACAAAAAACATGTATAAATATAAAGATATTACTTTACACTTACTGTTGATCCTTGCTTAATCTTAAAACAGACGGGTTGCCAGCCTTCCTTCATATTGTTTCATTTTGGTTGATCCACGTCCATGTGGTATTCTTATTTCCTATACCTAATAACTATGACTGTGATTATTAGGTACCCCCCCCCCCCCCCAATCCACCAGAGTCCTCAAATACATATACATTCATGACATATTGAGCACGCATATTAACATCAAATTATAACAGAAATCTAACAAAATATCTAGCGCTAACTGCAAATATTGGAAGCAAAGGGTGTTTGGCGACCAAAAGTCAGCTTCATTCTTTCTTTCATCTTTTCCTGATGGTGAATGGTTGTCACAGCGAATGCATTATTTCTATATTGACCACAAAATATAAATCATTGATATCCTCATTATTGTCTGATGCTGACTGGTCCAATGCATCTTCTTCTTCAGCTGAAAATCCTCCAAATCTAATCTTATCTATGTTATCCATCCCTCGCCATTTCTATCTTCTTATCTTTATTGTACCTTGGGATTCCATGACCAAACCCTCCACAAAAAAGTGTACTCAGCGATGACAAGTTCATGAAATCGACATGCACGATAGAACAAAACACAATACACCTTGATACTATAATCAATTGTCATTGCAGCAGAGGGTATCGACAAACAGTTTCTGAACCTCAACGCCTACAAGTCACCTGGTCCCAATGACATCTCCCCTAGAGTGTTGAAGGAGACACATAAAGACATTTCACAACTACCCCAGCTCATAATGCCAACATCATCGATCACATGCGTCACTCTGGACAATGTGGCCACATCCAACGTATCCCCAGTATGCAAGAAATGAAAAGGGAAATGCATTGCATCCATCTATTATAGCCCAATCTCTCTCTCTCAAG
Organism: Dirona albolineata; assembly: GCA_031763155.1. Lineage (NCBI taxonomy): Eukaryota > Metazoa > Mollusca > Gastropoda > Nudibranchia > Dironidae > Dirona > Dirona albolineata. The sequence continues at coordinate 3,724 of JARFNW010130447.1, read as the reverse complement.
TCGCGTCATCACATCATCCAGCATGCTGCCACATCCTTCTATACTCACGGGGAGTCAAACGGCATCTTCTGTATCAGTGTGAATACTGGAGAAGACTCTTTAGAGAGTATGATATGACTCCAGGGGGGGGGTGCTATTACTTAAACACATTTTCTTTATAAATATAAATGATTAATGTTATAATAATCAAAGAGTAAGTTTATTACTGAAAAAAAAGTCAGCAATGGTGAGAAAGAGATGATTTGAATGTCTCCAGTGATTTGCAGTTGACCGTGGGGTTGTCCAACATCAACAATGGTCCGCGGGGAAAATGAACATTTGTATGCGTCTGTGTTGCAGGTAGATTAAATTCGGGAGTTGGTATGTCTCTTGGAGGAAAGATATTATATATTCCTCCAAGGTATGTCTGTTCTGGGAGGCCATGTATTGTATGAGATGTGTAAGGACGGAAGGGGAGTTGATGATCTTGAAGAGCAGACACAGTCGTTGGCCTTTCCTACACTCTGCTAACGGTTGCCAAAGCAGATTTTTTATGATTTTGGCGACACTGCGGCTTCTTCTGCAATTGTTTGTCATTTTATATGATCTTCAGCATGGTTTCAGGAAAGGAAGGCCATGCGAAACCAACACATCGAGTTCACAGATGACCTTGTCAACTACCTTAATAACAGCTTACAAACCAATGTTCTCATCATGGACTTTGCAGTGGCGTTCGATATATTTTAACAATAGCCTGTTCATCCACACATTGAGATCATAGTGAATATGGAATTGGTTACTATGTCAACAGATGAATGGGTAACTGACTCAACGGTATAACTCAGACAGTTATTGTATCCGAGGGGCTTATTGTATATCAAGGCCAGTAGTTTGGATTACGGACTGCTTCAGGGATCGGTACTTGGACCAAGTCTGTTCATATATATAACATAATAAATGGTCTCAACGAGAATCTATGTTCTACGACTGTTCGCACACGACGCCATAGCATACCTGGACATAACATCCAAGGACAGAGTAAGACCTCTCCAGTAAAATATTATCAGATTAGAGTGGGAGGAGCTATGGCCCGTGAAATTCCATACTGACAAATGCAACGTCTTGGGAGTTACCAACCGAAGGAAACCCATACAAACGTCATACGTACCACCACACCAAATTATGGCACAGAATACCTCACTCAAGAACTGAAACACACAGACTGTCATTCACGCACCATCCTTGGCTGCAATAGGCTTCCTGAGAACATCGCACAGGCTGACACACTAGGCGCGTCCAAAACCCTCGGGTTCTTTCAGCATAATGATGATGATGACGATGATGGTGGTGGTGGTGGTGATGATGATGATGACGATGATGATGATGATGATGATGATGATGATGGTGGTGGTGGTGTTGGTGGTGGTGATGATGACTATGGGGATGATGATGTTGATAGCGGTGATGGTAACGGCGATGATGATAATGATGATGATGATGATGATGTTGGTGATGATGATGATGTTGGTGAAGATGACGAGGAGACGACGGCGGCGGTGGCTGTTGCTGCTGACGATGATGATGACGACAACCCATTTTCAAGCCAATAAATATAAATATGATGATTACCTAGTTGTTGACATTGTTACAACTTATGGCCATGTTTAAAGCAATAGTAGGGGTATCCATCAATATAATGTTGATCCAGCATATTAGCGTGTTGTTGGTTTTCTTGGTAAATGATATCTTAATGATCTTTGGTTGGAATTATTAATTATCACAAAATTGTTACTGAACGAGGCACAGTTGACAGACTAAGGTTGACTTCGACTTTGCTCTTTGTTCTGCCATAATATTGAATATTAGGAGACAAGTCAACGCTTTTTTTTGTTTATCGTTGTTTATACAGTACAATCCCTATTTACACTGCAAACGTTGACGTAGTGAAGAGTTTGGACTCGATGTGGTGATCCCCTGCTCGTCTCAATTTTCTAATCCATAGACTTGATTTGTGCTTTGAGCATGCGCGCCGCTGGCTGTCTTGGGCTGGACATTGAGCTAGCCTTTACACGGCTTAGAAGTATGAAGCGGTTTAGATAACAAAACAAAACCAAGTTCTACTCAAATAAAAGGGAAAGAGGTTGATGTTGGCGGTCCCAGGTCCCAGACACTGGAAGCTCGAAGGACGAGGCCAATACGATTACATTACTTTTTCATACTCTTTTTTTTACACTAGATCTCTCTACTTGCCGTTCAGCGTTCACGTTTGTTTACAGTCGAAAACAAGTTTGAACGGTAAAATGAACGAAACGAAACTAGGCCTATTTCTTCATGATGCGCAATCCAAAATCGAAACTAGACGTCTTGGAAGTACTTGAAGTTGAAGGCTAGACACTTTTCCGGATAACTCTCAGTTCTAATGATTATGGATTGAGATGAAAAATATTGCTCTTTCGTTTATAATATGATGTAATCTGTAGTTAAAAAAAGTATCATTCATAAAAAAACAAAACAACAAACACAACCTTTACATTTACATGTGTCTAGTTCTGTCGGCTTGTGAACTGAAGAGACATCCATAGCCATATCCATAATCCATTCTCTCCTTACTCCTTGTCAACATGTGAAAATGAAAAGAATGTAAAAAGGCTAACTCAACTGTGACTGTTTTCAAAGAAAACTCAGTTTTCAGAAACCGTTGATTGAACTTTGTAAGTTAATTTCTTTTCAAGAATTTGTTTAAATATTAAATAGCTTTGGCGTTACCATTTTTTAAACAGGGTTATAATGTTTTGATTTGATAAGGCTAAGATTAACCATCTAGTACTAGACGTCTAGTAATAGTAAGACTAAACTGACTGAGGGTGCCTTTTTTTAAAAATAACTTGTACTTGTACTTGTATATTTATTGACATTGTCATTGATTTGCTGGTGCTTGTTGGATAAACAAAACTTTCAATAGTAGTAAGGAAGGATACATCTATAGCACCTCTCTATTAGTAATAGTAATAGTATTACATCTGGTAGACATTCTATTGGACCTGTTTGACAAGTGTATCCAGTATTATTACACATACATATGGCATGGTAATAGTCTATCAATTTTATATGTTTTTTGTATTTTTAGATTCTTCACAAAATGAATTAATTGCCATGTCCCATTCCCAAACCTAGGACTAGGGTGGGCTTCCTTCATGACTTGGAATGTATCTAAAACTAAATAAAAAGGAAATTGATATTATATCTTATGAGATGTATATATTAAATTCATCTGAGTATTTCATACATGATCTTCTCCTTATATTTATATCCCCCCTTTTTCTTTTTCTTCTCTCCCCCCCCCCCTCCTTCTTTTTCTTCTCCCCCCCCCCCCCCCCACCCCCAACTCTCCTTTTTCCTCACATTGTATTTTTCTTTATCATGAAATCATCTATTTTTTATCATGTCACAATATTTTCCTTCTCTCATTCATAGGATTTGGATCTAAAAAGGGCAAAAGCTCTTCCTCCACAGTCTGTCGCTGTCATGTTTGGAGACATGTTCAATGAGGACACTTCGGTGGGAGGAATTCACGGGCCTTCAGTCTGTGGTCAAGCCAGTGGTCCTCCCTCTCCAAGGCAGTCCTGCAAATTTGTTGGCATTGACAATCAGGGAGCAACTTGCTATTTGAATTCCTTACTTCAAACATTGCTTCTGACCCCTGAGTTTAAAGGTAGGTATTGTTGGTTGTTTTTATTTTAATGAA
>JARFNW010130446.1:0-20988 GCA_031763155.1 Dirona albolineata | reverse complement strand
CTTTACCAGTAAATTGGACAACAATGTACCATGAGGTCCATACATTTTACCGATAAACACTTGCTGTTACCCCAGTGATTACTCTTCAGTTACAGGACAACTGGGAGTTGCCACCTGGGCAATATAGGTATATATAATGAATAAATAAAGAATGATCAAAGGAAATAAATTAAATTCCCTTTATTCATCTCAGTTGTAACCCAGGGTCAGTCACAGCCACGGTGCAGCGCCGCAAATTGGGATCAAGGCCTTGAGCAAATATCCAGGATTGGAACCAGCGACCTATCGAACTAATAAAAATAATAATGCGTCATTTATATAGCGCAAAAATCCATCAAAGATGCTCATATTCGCATTGCTCAAAACATTTCTCATAACACAGGGAACATTAAATCAGTAACAGGTGCTAACAGATATGTATGATATGGGATATTAAAATTAAGAATTACATCACATTTAGAATAAATTAAACTAAGCATACTTCCTATTGACGAATTAATTAAGACTTTCATCATAACTGGCCCGGTTGGTAGTGAGTCTGTCTGGTCTTGTCGGCAAGGTGTTGTTGTGGCAGGCATGTGCCTGATCCCTCCTTTCGACAATGATTTTAACATTCTTATTTATTTATCGTCTCTCACTGGCACTGGCACTGTAACCTTTTCCAACTATTATTCTGTTTACCTCCAGTGCCGCTCAATTTATTCATTCATTCGATTTACCATAGGCTACCATGATGTCATGTATGAAGAGGGCGCGGGCACTGATGGTCTAGTAGTAGTAGACAGAATGATAGTGGGATATTGTAACAACAGTAGCATTAACAGTGCCAGTGAGAGACAAGAACAGAAAATAGAAAAATGACTTTCGTCGACCGGGGTAATCGAACCCATGCCTGCCACGGCAACTCCACCTCGCCATGAACAGAAAACCAGTCCACTTCCTCTGGACTAATCCGCCACCCCTATTTTCTGTTCTTTATCTCTCCCTGGCATTATCCCACTATCATTCTGTCTTATGTCTACATGATGATAATATCAATGTATCATCATTTTGGCGATCGCCAGCAGACAACTTAGAGGCCTTTGCCTTCATGTTCATGTTTGTATGCAATGTCCCTTTTCGTCGCTTGACGAAGGTCTTTGACCGAAACGTCGCTTGATGTGTGTTGTGTTGCCTTGAAGAAGTCACTTACGCATTCCCTTTAGTATGTCTGTTTACACACCATTTACGTCAGCAGGGACCATAAATATGCCTGGACTGTAACTGTAAATTGATAGCACATTTTGGCACAATAATTATATTGCTGTGAATTATACTCAAAACATGACGTGATGAACATAATGATTGGTATCATGTCTGGAGTATAGAAGTCACTGCAATAACATTGTGCCAAAATGTGCTAAAACTTTCACGGGCCATATTTTTCTGACTTTTTGAGCCATTGTGTTTTGTGTAGTTCGTTTGTTTGCTGATGAAGGGGAGACCCGAAACGTTCTTTATTTTGTTACTTTCTTGATTTGAAGCTATACCATTTTCCCTTGTTTTTTCCTACCTTCTAAAACTTCACGTATGGTCTGTGTGACTACGGTCCCAGTGTCGGTATCATACTCAAACTGTACGTAAACTGTTAGCACACTTTGGTACAATAATTCTGCATCGAATCATACTTACAACATGACATAATTTGTTTGTTTGTTGAGTCCACTTTACACCAAAGAAAGCAGTATAGGTGCCAGCCATATGTGAAGCTATGAAGGGTGTACATGACAATTTGAAGTAAATCCAAATGACAACGAGGACTGACACCACTCATCACCTTACACATGGCTAGAAAGACTCTGCATCATACATTAAAGACGAGCAGGTGATAAGCCCACCGCGTCCAAACCTCTTTACCTGTATATTGGACAAAAATGTACCGTGAGTTCATACTCTTTACCGAGAAACGCTTTGCTGTTACTGTTACCCCTGTGGTTGGTTACTCTTCAGTAATAAGTAAACTGGGCAAAACATGACATAATCACCGTAATAATCACGTCATGTGTTGAATATAATCCACTGCAATACGATTGTGCCTAAATGTGCTAACAGTCACAGGTCACCTTTTATTGAAAAGTTAGGCGGTGAGGCGGCTTTTTGGCGCCCTGACTAGTTTGAGATCTACGTCAAATGGTGGATGTTGAACTTATCAGCTTGTGCAGCTCAGCCAAAATGTTTTTGGGTATGTTGCAACTGTTAGAATGGTTACAAACATATATGCATCATAGGTGCATACATTACCTACCTATAGGTAACTTCATAATTTGTTCTCTGCAATCATAATATTAATATTATATTATTAGAAGATCGATGTCACAAATTAAAAAAAAATAATCTTAAATTAGGGTTAATTATAACCTCTTTATTTGAGCTACCCCAAACCTATTTGTATCCAATGCTAAAATAAATAATAAACAAGTAAATAAATAAATAAATATTAAATATATACATTATAATTATTGTGCTGTTGAAATGTAGGGCCTAATTTGTCCTTAGTCCTAGTCTTGTATTTTACAATCGCCCAGTGATTTTAAAAATTGAAACCAGGAAAAAATACCGAATGCCGAACCGAATCTCCAAGAAAGAAAATGAATCTCTCTGGATTGGAGTCTTGTTCTTTTCTGTGTCAAATTTGTTTATGAATTACCCGCATGCGGTGCGAGGGATCCTTTCTGCATTCCCCTGTCTCTTTCGTGAATATTTTGTTGATTCAGTAAATAATGGAACCCAGCTCTCTTGCACCATCCCTAAAACATATTGCCCCGCAGCAGGAATATTTGTTACAGGTAAGAGTAAACTAAGAAGAATCAAGTAAGAAGAAGTGGGAAGTGGAAGGAAAGTGAAAGTAAGTGTGTAAATTGTAAAGTAAAAGTACAAGGCCAATTATTGAATTCTGACTATTGACAATTGAGACTATTCCACGCCTGGGGCCTCATTTACATTACTCAGCAGTCAGCATATATAGTTTAGTATTAGTATTAGTATTATTAGACTAGTTACTAGTAGTAGTAGTGAGTAGTAGTAGTTTTAAACTCATCATACTCATAGCATATGTCACTTATTATATTATGAATGATGGCGAGGGGGAACGGGATACACACACTACAACTTTTCATTTTCACACAGATCAACTGCTACTACTGCTGTTGTTAGTTGTAGGTTGTATTGTAGTTTTGATGGTATTTTGTATTATTATTGTGGCTTGTGGTGGTCAATACAAATTTTAAAAGGCTGTAAAAAAAACCAAACAGCAAAACAGTAAAATATTTTATGAGTAAAATAAATATAAGTGAAAACTATTTACTTCTTCAATCACTGACGCTGCCCACTGTGGTGATGTAATATTACGACCGGGTTGCTAGATAAGACAAGGGAGGAGCTTTTATTCAGTTCAACTTTCGCTGTCCGGTGAGAAAAGCTGAGTGATCATTAGCACCATGGTCAGGTCGCGGGACTCTCATCGTTTTCACATGTAGGTGGCAAAGTAAAGCGTTTAGATGGCTCAGTTTTGTCCTAAGCACACATTACCCAAAACTGCACTGGACAGCTGGTGACGCACCGTGGCCTACATAGAGATCATGAGTTCAAAAGCAGAGTAGAAAGTACCGTGGCAAACAACTTCCCAATGGTGAATATATGGAATCTCATGATTTTTTTCAGTACTTCACGAATAGGAAGGTCAACTTGGTGGGGAAAATCTTCTAACGATCTTGTCCTATTAAACTTATAATGTCATGTCTTTAGAAGATATTATAAATGGATGGTGTGCAAAAAAATATTCATAAAATTGTTTTTCCAACTTTTTAAATATATATGATTCAATTGATGTAATATATATACATTTTTTTTTTTTCATTGATTTTCTCTGATTCACTAAGAGCTATGGCTGGAAAAATACAAATTAAGATATAATATATGATTGATATATGCAAGTCTTTTAACCACTGCACCACCAGCTTCCCCCTATATATATTATATAATATATATAGGTGTTGAGTGAAATGTGGGCCAAGATAAAAAGAATAGCAGTAAGTCATGCCATTTGTATATTAACGTGAATATCTGCCATTTCCTAATTTTTTACAACTTTTCTCCTCAGGGCAGCATTTTGGATTCCCACAGAGATGTTTTGTTAAATCGACTTCGTGGTCTGTGTGACAATGCTGAGAGCGGCGCGCAATTTTTCAATGACCATGAATCAGTCTATATGCTAAGTAAGTATGACTTGAGAAACAGGCCTATATATGCTAAGTAAGTATGACTTGAGAAACAGGCGGAATAAATTTGTTCCAAGAGGTTTGTTTGTTATCTGTTCCCTATAGTACCGTAATTAAACAGTGTAGGAACCATCTCTGTGTCTGGCCGAGGGCATTGTACAAGGCAGAAGGTTGATGCAGGCCCAGCTAAAACATATCCAGATTAAGTGCAAGTCTGTGCCCCATTAGTACCCCATTAATGCAGAGCTGGAAAATCTATGGGTCAAGATTTAAAGGCAAGCAGGGGATCAGCCCACTGTGCTGTTTCATGAGGCAGTGGAGTTTATTTTTATTTACAATCAACATGATTGACAATATAATTTTGAAAATTGTATTTGAAAATTGTATTGTAAGTGTAAGGGAGTCCTGTACTGGTGGGTGCTGCTGTGAGGTCGACAGACTCGTGGCTTGTTTTTTAGATTTATATGTATCTAATGTTTTACCCTAAATATACACGCTGATGTTATTTATATCAGTGGAAAGGCTCTATGACTTGATATGTCTGTGATGTTATTGTTTTATTTACCTTGTTTTCCTCTTCTACAAAAATCTGAGTTGATAGAAAAGAGGGGGTGTAGGTATTTGGATGAAAAGAGGAAGACTGGAAAGAGATCAATGGCGAAATTTTGTCTGCACTTAGCCTTACATCGGACGGTAGAAAGGATCTATATTGATAAAGAAAGAAAAAGTTTTCCTCTTGTATAAAATACTCTGATCTATATTATTACATCTTCTACACATATCATTATGTCATATCCATGGTCACCCCTCTACATGTGCTTGTATGCTGTAATTTTGAAATTTTGTATCTTTTACTTATTTTACGACACTGTATAATTTACTTTTTTTGATAGCTTCTCTTTTATTCACGTCTATACAAAGAATTTCCCCACGGGGATGAAATTAAGTATTATCATATCTTACCTTATCTGATGACTCTTTAAAGGCCATGCCTAAGGCAACAAGTCAGAAATGGAAGTTTTTTAAGAGTAATGGACAATTTGACATGGCTATTGTTGGAAGTTTGGCTCGTCTGCACACTATTCTTTTGAAGACCTGCACCTAACATAATAATAATGGAATGCACAGGTTTGAAGTTGAAGAAAATAAAGTGAAGTCCTTAAGAGCCGGTGCTTATCCAGGTTTCCGTGGCATGAAGCGGACAGAGTGACAGATGGTCTATTGCAGATTACTAAGCTGGTACCCATTTCTACACCTGGATCAAGTGAGGCAATTAGAATAAAGTATCTTGCTCAAGAAAAACAGCGAGGTGAACATATAAAAAAAATGAAGATAAAAAATTATGTGCATTAAAAAAATGAACAAGTGAATACTTTCCCATGCATGGTGATATTAGTGTTGTGAAAGCATGCAGAGTCTATTTTGTAGTTTTTGTTTTGTGAATTTACAAAAAAAACTGTTTCTCCCCATGCAGGAAATACCAGCAGCACCCAACAGAGCCAGTACGTATTGTTCCGTGTACGGCAAGCCATTGACCATCCGGATGCTCCCAAGTGAGTACCGTAATACGGGGTACTGCAATGTGGGGTAACTTAATATGGGGTAACTTTTGCACGCCTGCCAGGCAGAGAGAAATCATGTTGTCAGGTCGTTAGTGGGATGTGCCCAACACAGACTTGTAATTTTTACAAATTATTTCGTGCATAGTGGACTGGGGATGAGATTATATTCGGTTTGGATTCTTGAAAAAAGGATCTCCTGAGTTTGAGACTGATGAATGGATGAGCGAGATGAGCTCCATTTTCAACACCTGTATTCTACGACTTGCGACTGATAGATAAATTTGCATACAGTTAGAGAGACAAAATGAAAATGATTATTGTTATATTATCTTGTTAAAGTTTTTGTGTGTAGCCGCAGGTATTGTGCTTGCCATACAATTTTCGCTTCAGCAATATTAAAGAATAATTGGTTTTAAATTCTTAATGGTCGTTCTATTTTTCGAAAATGTTGTGAACAAAATAACTATCCAATAAGCACCAAAACTGAACGCAGAGATTTGAAGTGTTTTTGATACCCGCCGAATAACAAGGTCGGGTTACAGAAAAATGTGATAGTGATATATATGATAGTTTGTATTGTTAAGTTGAAATATAAATTGAACACATCGGTACATAACCTTGTTAAAGTTTACTTTAACAGTAACAATGACTGAATCACTACCACAAACTTTTAAATATTTATTTTAAGTTTGAAGTTATTATAAATGTTTTTGAAAATATTTAGTCTGTCTCTTCCGTTCTTGTTCTTGTTTTCTCTTGTTTTCTATTTTTCTGTACATGTCACAATTTTAAGACAACAGATTTTGATTTTTAAATGTTTTCATTCACTTAATTGTTTGTGAATTTTTGAGACATGGCTGATGATGTTATATTAATAGAATTAATTTCTGGATTAGTTTTATCTTATTAAATTACCCAATTTAATAGTTTTTGTTTAGTTATAAGACAGGGCGTATGTAGATAGTGCCCTGGATAGCTGAAATTTGTTTTCTCCTCATATGAATTTTCAAGAAACTGCACCTTTTTTAACTTTCTCTTGGACATTACTGTGTGCACCTGATATCGGTATACATATAAAATTAATGCATTTTATTATCCTTCTTTTTTTTTAGCTTGTATTTAATGATAAAACTATTTTTACCAGCTACCCAAAGTGCCTAACTCGACCCTGGTGTAGAAATGGTACCCGCTTTCAACCGGGGAAGTAATCTACGATAGACCAGCGTCCTATCCAAAAGGGTGACATATTGTTGTCGCTCTGTGTGCTTGGCGCTACGGAAACTGGGATTAGTATCGGCTCTGTGTGCTTGGCGCTACGGAAACTGGGATTAGAACCGGCTCTGGGTGCTTCGCGCTACGGAAACTGGGATTAGTACCGGCTCTGTGGTCTTCAAGGCTCGTGAAGACTTACATGTTCCTTTCTATTTTTTTTTAAAGCTACATCCGCTACCTTGGTCAAGCTGAGATGGGAAACAAGGACCGACAAACCTTAGTCCGAGCATGCCTGGATGTAGCGTGCTCCAGCAACGTCAAGGAGTTCTTGGAAGAAATGGGTTTCAGGTAATTTGTGCGTCATTGTTCATTGGTGCTGGGCTCTTGTAATGTCCAAATCTTGTTTGAAAAATAACTACTTAATAAATAAAATAATACTCTCCCCTCTATATGATATAATATATATAGAGTGCAGACATTATTCTAGACTAGAGCTATTGGTTAAGTATATTTTATCTGCCTTGGATCCTGGTGGCGCAATGGTAGGCCCTTTCGTCTTTGGTTCGAGAGGTCGCAGGTTCGAATCTCGGTGGAAGCTCTGGATTTTTTCTCAAGACCGTGATCCCACTTTACGCGCTGCACTTCTGCTAACGCGTGGGCTATTCCGGTCTACCCTTGGAATAGGCCCTAAAGACAAATTTCCCCCTGCCATTCATGGACAATGAACATTGTTATTATTATTATTATATATTATCATTATTATTTTTAACATCATTATTATTATTATTATTGTTATTATTATCATCATTATTAATATCATTATTATTACTATCATCATTATTGTTATTGTCATTATTATTATTTATTAAAATTATTATTATTGTCATTACTACGTATTATTTGTCATATATGTCGATCTCTATCCTCCTACAAAAACAAATTGTCAATTGCTTAAAACGATTATGCCATATTATTTTATCTGGGTGTTAGAGTTCTCTGTTTCTTTTTGAAAATCCAAAATGTAGAGTTAACAAAGGCTTCGTGTATGGCACGGCAAACATAAATGTTTTCGTCCGGTTTGTACTTTACCAATAAAGAAACAACTCTTTCATTTCTTTTGTGACTGAGAGGATGATAGTAGATGCAAAGGACGAAGCAGTATTTCCTGGATAAATGCACACTGCTGGGGAAGCAGAGAAAAATGAGGGTTTATGTAGGAAGAACATGCTCAATAGGAGATAACTCTACGTGTCTTTTAGTTGTCAATTCAATTGATTGGTTATTCCCCTTCATTTTTATGTACTGATCGTCTTGTTTGTGTCTGGTTTATTTTTTAGTTTTGTATTGTAATGCTTGTTTGGATGTTTCGTTTGTTTTTTGTTTTTGTCCTAGTTTTTGTTCTTTTGTCCTAGTTTTTGTTCTTTTGTATTGTATATATTTTGTTTTGTATTTGGATTTTTTGGGTTTCTTTTCTTTTGTTGTTATTTATTTGCTTGCTTGTGTGGTGTTTTTTGTTGCTTTTGTTTTTTTGGGTGGGGTTGGGGGCGGGTTTAAAATGAAACGAAAGAAAGAGACAGTATATTTTTACGAAATGAAGGGAAGTGAATGAATTTTTTATATTTTTGTCCCCTCATTTTCAGGCTTGACCACGACTACATATCCAGGGGCTATTATTTCCACAAGGGAAGGATGAAAGTCACAGTGTCCAAAGTGTGGAGGGTGAGTCACAACCCTATGTACTGTATGCTATGGCTGGCGAGTACAATAGTAATGATGACATGCCAAAATTATGTTGACTCACTCCCCCGTGTCCCCACCCCACCCCCAACTATATCTATGTCTTACTTGTGGTTATTCCTCGTTAATTGTCACTTGACAAAGGCCTTTGGTAGAAACATCCCTGTTTTGTGCTGTCAACCATTGAAGCCATGTAATTTATATATATATATATATATATATACATACATACATACATACATACATACATACATACATACATATATATATATATATATATATATATATGTTAACTATGGGTGATTGAATTGGCTTGACTGCTATTGTCTGCGAGGACTCTATATTTTCAATATGGGGCGGTGTTGTCCGGTATTAAGGCTAAATGCACATATCTGTAAAAGTTCATTGCAGACAAAAAAAAATGTCATTAGGATGTCTCCTAGATAGTTACTACCAGTCGTCTCTATTTATCCTCAGTGCTTTTTAATGTTCCGCGGATATTCCACGAAGTGCTCCAGCGAGACTTTTAATTATTTTTCTCTTTCCTGCAAAGTTGGCAATAAATTGAAAGGACGATCAATTTGTTTTCGGCTTTTGGGAGCCCAAATTGTTCCGACACAGCCATACAGTAGTAAATAAGAAGTGCCGGAAAATTGTTTGTCGGAAGATTAAAATGCGAGAAATTAATTTACTATTGTCCGGAAAATTCCTGTACCAGGAATATAGCTTTTTCTTTTTGTTTGTTTTGTAAACAAAGGCTTGATTATGGCAGCAAAGGGCGATCCGTTGACTTTGACCTACTTTTCCAGTTTGACGAAAAGTTCAAACAATTTTGGAAGTGGTCATTTACAGGTCTTAATGTGGTCTCAATAAACACTTCCTTATAAAAATTATTTTAAGGCTCCCCTTTTTAAAAGGATAAAATTAGTGTGTGAATTTTGAGTTTTTGAACCATTAATATGATATTATATTTCCAGATGAAACAGCCAGGGAAGACGGACCAACAGAATCTCGAGCCCCTTGGGAATTCCCACCTGGTTGAGCTGAGTGTGGTGGCGCCACTTGGTCAGGAGCAGATTGGAGAGGACATGAAGAATTTTGCCGACCAACTCAAACCGTATCCTTTGGACCCTGGGTCTTAGTTGAAATGCAGTGGACTCTGTTTAAAAGCCTAAACCTGCCTAAGTCGGTGTCCACACATTGAGCTATGAGCTGGGCTTTAAGCCGTGCAGCAGCCGCGCTGTGGTTATGTTTGGATGAATTATATTATATTATAGTTGGAGTGGCCACAGGTCAAGCGTTCACTAGACCTGAGACCACTCCATCTATAATTGAACTAAACATTGTCACAGCACTGCTTAAAGTCCAGCTCGTAGCTAGACGTGTGGACACTGGGTAAGACTCTGGTACCAGTTACTCATGCAAACCAGAATATTTACTAAATATATCTACTCCTCTAGGAGCTTATTCTTGACTGAAGAAAATTGCGAAAATCAAAGAGCTGGGTTTTTTAAGCCACCTTTGGGTGATAATGATTGTTTGTTTACAATTTCACAATTCATGGTGTTAATGTTAACTTGCCTATTGATAGAGATAGTGATAGGCACATCAGATCAAACAAAAATGTTCAGTCCGTCTGTAACACATACGTCATATGTTTCCCCCATTGATCACATATCGTTATTTACATATAGGCACTATGAATTAAGGAGGCACAATAGACTGCAAATTGGGGGGGACGAAGGTAACCCAGTCACTTTGGTTTGCTTGGGAAAGACACTTTACTCCAATTTCTTCACTCGACCCAGGTGCAGAAATGGGTACCATCTTTTTTTCTTCCTGAATGTACCCTAAAGAAGAAAGTGCCCTTGAGGACACAATTTTATTATCTATGTATCTTTTATTATCGATATATTATAGTATGTTATTTAAAAAAAATATTTCTTATTATTTTTAAAATTATATTTTACTACTTACTTATTACGTAGTCCTCTTGGTGCCATGGGTCACATAAGGCGCCAATGCCAGATTTCCATTGCAGTTGCAGTATTATTTTTTATTATGCGTATTATATTAATTATTTTTTTTATAGATAACCAGGTGCACAACTGTGGTGACATTTCCTTACAAATTGTAAAACAGATTGGTTTCGCTGGAGAAGTTTGACCACAGGCGGTTACAGTAACAAGTACCGTACAAGTCCATTTGTCCAGACAGTCTCAGTCAAATGTGGTGCTCACTGCCTTCATTGTAATATATACCATAATTTGTTGTAACAGCAACATGATGTCAGTCTTCTTCATTGAAAATGTTTTCCAATTTCCAGGATAAATATTTTTAATGAGCCATGTATTCATTTAAAAAAAAAAAAATAGAAAATGAAAAAAACAAACATTTCAAAAACCCACAAAAAATCCTTAGGAAATGCAATTAAAATATGGATTTCCAATCATTCTCTGACTTTTTATCATTTGTTTTTGTTTTGTTTTTTACTGTGTAAAGTACTGGATGGCACCCTGGTCTCTGGATACATCCAGATTGTACCATGGCGATGACTGCACATGGCCTCAATAATGTACACCACATTATTCTAGTTCTATAAGTCTATACTCCAGACACTATTCATTATACTCATTTTACTCACATTATTCTTGTCTTGGAGTAACTTCTGAATCTGTCTTCTGGTCAGCTAGCCCTGACATATATAGTCAAGCTGATCAGGAAGTGACCTATGCACTTTAAAGGGACGAAACCAGGCTACTTCCTATGTAGTGTTTACTAACCTGGGTAGGGTCACTACACTACCCTTCCCTTTAAAGAACCGGAGCATGGGTATTCTTACCTACGAATCTTGCAGACGGACGACCTGCGTAGAGGGCCTGTAAGGCCCAGTTCCAAAAAAAAAAGCATCCATAAAAGTAACAAGAAAAATAATAAAATAAATTAAAACGAGCCATACCGCCTGGGTCAGACGCCCAAAAAGGAAAAGTAACAAAAATGAAAAGGAACATATCTACCCTGGGCGGCTTGCCCCGATGGACTATCTAGGAAGTCCATCAGCTCCAGGTCGTCGGTGGCTCCTGTTGCGGTCGGGGGGCTCTTTGCGCTGGTGAGGGCCGCAACTTTCCCCTTCAGCTCCTTTATCGTGTCTTCCGCCTGACCCAGCTTGTTTTTGATAGTTTCGGAAGGCTTTGGCCGCCTTCCTTCCCCTCACGGGCTTCCATACGGGGCTGCGCCCTCGGGTCTGGCGGGGCTGCGCCTCTTAAGGGGGGTACGTCCCATGGCGGGGCTGCGTCTCCTACGGGGACTACGTCCCCTGACGGGGTTGTGTCTCCTAAGGGGGCCATGCTGCCTGTGCGGGTATATCCTCCCTGGGGGGCTGTGGCGCCGGGGGCTTCGGGTCCTGGGGGGACGATCTGGGCAGGGGCAATTCTTTGTGCCCGCCATGTCTTCTGCCTCCAGGTCGCAGAACTTTTTGTATTGTCGGAATCTTGTGTATATATCCATCTGTAAAGACAGCAATTAAGTTTTAACAAGATGGACACTTAAACCGTTTCATCCGTCTCGCCTGATTCCGAGTGATATTGCCACATCTACCGTGGAACCATTCAAAACACGTCACAGGCGATCATGAGTTCACCGTCGTCCGGTTGACCGCATACACAATATCCCTTCCTGGATTGTTTCCTGATTTTTGCGAATCCTTGTAGGGATGACTCTGTCTGAGCATGGTTTCAGGTGGTCGTGGTTCACCGTTTTCGTTTCTGCATTCCTAAACTTGACCGTATACGTGTAGGGGGTAAGGGCCGTAATGATGATGGCTGGACCGATCCATAATGGCCTAAGCTTACTACATTTCCCTTTGATGGATGCTTTGTCTAAGTAGTAAACTGCTTGACCCCTTTTAAATGAGCGGACATGGGCCCTCACGTCGTAATCTCGTTTCGTTTTCTGCAGTTCCGTCTTGAGTGTCCTCCTTGCCAGCTCATGTGCTTCTTCCAAGCCTCGTTGTAGAGCGGCGACATAACCTTCCACAGGTTTCTCATCTGACGGTTTTCCTGGAACCACTAACTCTGTCGGGGTATTCAGATTTCGTCCCAACATTAACATGTTCGGGGTGTATCCGGTGTGGCGGTTAACTGATGAGCGGATAGCTGAAGTGATAAGGGGCAAGTAACTCCGTATCGCTGCCATCAGTGTCCTGTTCATTCTCTCCGCTTTCCATTAGCCGAAGGTCGGTAGGCAGTGGTCCTTACCTTATGGATATGGAGCAGTTTGCACATTTCCTTGAACAGGTTGCTTTCGAAATTTCGCCCTTGATCCGATACTAGTTGCAATGGATATCCAAATCTAGTAAAGAACTCGTTGACTGCTGCTCTAGCAGTATCTGCTGCTCCTTGTGCCGGGAGAGGTATACATTCGATCCATTTGGTGAACTGGTCAACCATTATCAGTATGTGTTCATTTCCTCGCTTTGAGTGTGGTAGAGGACCGATAAAATCGATATGTACTTTCTCCATTGGTATTCCAGCGTGGAAAGTTACGCATGGATATTTTGTTCTTCCTGTGTGGAGATTTGTTCCTGTTGCAAATGGCGCATTCCGAGACATACTTCTTAATTCGTGATGACATTCCGTACCAGAAGTATGTGGCGGCTACTTTGGCCTCTGTCCTTTTCCTTCCTTGGTGCCCTGCGCTGGGTGTGTCGTGACATAGTCTTAGCACCTCCAGTCGTAAAGCCTTGGGTACTACTACCAGGTCTCTAGAGCCTTCGCCTCTCCTGTATATGATGTTGTCAATAATGAAGAAAAGGTTCCGGTTAAGCCAGTAGAATTTGTCTTCTCTGCCGGCCAACATAAGTTCAGCGTCTGCAGGGTGGGTTTTATCTTTCAGCCGAGGAGGAATCTCTCTCAGGTGACGATCATTTGCTCGTACAGTCTTGAGATCCTCCGGGTCAAACGTACTTGGATCAATTTCTTCTTCCAAGTCTGACTCGTCTAGGCTTACTTGTCTAACCAATGGTTCTTCAAGGATGATATCAAACCCTGTAGTCGTCATGGATGGTGTTACTAGTGGGACTAAGTTACCCACAGTGTCTTCAAGTGCATAAAGCAAGAAAAAGACAAGCAAAATAAAGCTTAACCAGCATGGCATGAAATAATCAAGAAATAATAATTGTAAACATAGAGATAGAGAAACTCTAAAAAACACACGGCTTAAAGAAAAGCATGCACAAAAGCACATGGTCCTAAAAAGCATGGTTCACAAAAAAATTGCTCATCTACAAAAAAAAAAACAAACAGAATCTAGCTACTAAGCTAGACCACTCCAACAAAGATATAACATAATCCCACTATTGGCAGCAGAGCTCTTGCTCATAGAAAACCTCTAACCAGGAAATCTAGACAATGAATCACATACATATCTCGATCAGAAGGATCACAACTTCTGAACAAAACAAAATGGCTAAGTGCTATCTAAAGAAGAAAGAAAATCATCCCTAGTGGCTAAATACCGCTCTTAACATAGACCCTAAACCGATCTCTCTTCTTGGAAATCAAATCAAGCTAAAGAAGAAAAGGTTGACTTATAAAATATCAAACAGCTACACGGCTATGACAAACCAAGTACAAATAATACGATTCTCAACACCTCCAGGTTTACCGCTCAATCCAGAACTAGTCTGTGACTCTGTCAGAGACTCTCTGTCAGAGACTCTCTTTCAGAGACTCTCTGTCAGAGACTCTCTGTCAGAGACTCTCTGTCATTGTTTGTTGTAAATAAAAACCAGGCTATGAATGTTCTCTTACACAAAGCCTTGACTCGAAGAAGACTCAGCATGTTAGGCTTTTTCTGACAACTATCGCCTCTTTGATCATTTTCTACAACGGAATCTTCAGTGTTACTAATCATCGGCAAGGCATTGTATTTTGAGTATGGAAATGCATGCGCAACGTAAGCATTGAAAGCTTCTTTTACAGGTTGGAAATCTTTGCCATTGGTTTTGCTAGCCTTTTTCAGAATACGTAAGGCTTCCTCCATTTTATCGTTTGCGGCCAGCCACCTGGGTGACTCGTCCAAAACGAAAGGGTATACAAGGCAACACAGACCGGACACCCCTGTAGCTATTTGGAAATATTTCCAACTATCGTTCTGTAAGAAATATGCTACACCTCCTACTGCTAAAGCAAAAAACACCCACACCACACATATAAGAACCCCATTGCTTTCTCTCTGTTTTGGAGTTACAAACTCTGTAGCGTATACGTAAAAGCAACATACAAGAGATTCAAAAAACATTCCACTAGCCAATTTTAATCCGTAAACGACAAAAATATTCGGAGCAGCCAAAATACAAAACTCAGCAATGCACACTAGAAAACTGCAACCGATAAAAATGGGTTTTCTTCCAAAACGATCAGCAATAGACGATCCAATAAATGCCCCCACCATCTCTCCAACGGTGAAGATTGTCTGTGATACCTCAGCTACTCCGCTCGACTCACAAACGAGATCCCATTCAGAGAGAAACGTGGTGTGTTTTGCGTCCCCAAAATTTCGGCCTTTTGGACAAGACATGGTGTCAACCTCGCTGATCTTCCCACTTTGATTGGTTGAGATCTGGATATCACATGGCCGGTAGACAACCTGGGCTGTGGAATCATTCTGTAATCCATAAGTCGACAGTATATTGGTGTCGTTCAAAGTGTTACAAACATGCTGAGGCTCAAACCCTGGGAGGAAAATCAAGAATATAAATGACTACATTACACATGATTCAATAATAGAAACCACCCATGATGATATTTACTTTTTAGATATTTCTAATGAACATCTTTATAACAGTCTGACTAATAGATTCGAATTCTGATTCGCAAAAGCCATTTGGCATAGTAATCCCAAAAAAAGCAATTGAATCGATTATTACGATTCCTGATATCGATGAACGGACGTTGATTGTTCTATTGGTCTCGAACCAATCCAAATGCTGCTGCCTGTAATCGATGTCCTGTAGCCCCATGATTTAACCGTGGAGTGGCCAGCCCTATGACTCTCCATGGCCAGTCCACAGTGCATAGAGGCAGAAGGCATTGCGCACACCCAGATAAAATGTATCCACTTGGTGTTGGACAAGTTCACATGGTGATTATTGAACACAGAATTTGAGAGCGAGCGTCTTTGGAACGGCGAGTAATGATGCAGCCCCGGCAAGTGGAGAACTGTTGATTAAATCCTGAATATCTGAGCAGTTGGGACTAAGTCTTGACTCTAGGGTATCAAATAGTTTTAGGATGCAAAAGAAGTATGCAGTATCAGTGAAAATGCATTCTTCGGATAACAAATTAGATGAAACAATTGGAAATTATAAGGAGAAACGCTGAAGCCAGGGGTTTTGAAATAAATGAAAGATGGAAAGTGTAGGAGGCTTCTAAGAGGAAGGGAAAAAAACAAGCGATGTTTCGGTCAATCTGTCAAGCGACAGAAAGTGACAATTACACTAAAACATTTAAAAGAGACAATAGCATGAATGCCAATGCATCTAGAACAAGGAATGAAATAGTGTGTGCGTGGAGGAGGTCAAACAACGATGAGAAGTCAAGACAGATGAATTTATGGGAGGTAGAAATCGAAGAACGAGAAAAATAATAAATGTACATAACCTTAAGTATAAACGTATGAAGCAGTGTAATCATAATATGATTATGGTTGGAATGTGTACTGTGTCCAAGGAGGAAAATCAGGGGAGTGGAGGACAATGCAAAACGATGAAACATTCAATATAAGGAAAACATCCAAATGGAAGGTGCAAAAACTGCATGACAAGGTCCCTGAAAAAAATCAACGTACAGCCACGAGCGGGGAATGTAACAAGTCTGGCCGTAATCGATCGCTTGATACAACAAAAAATATGCAAAGGTAGAAATAAAAGTATGAGGCAGCACATTGAATCTGTTCAGGCAAGAAAAGACAGTGTGTACGGAAAACCAAAACAACGGAAATAAACATAACTGCGATGCTGATAACCACAGGTGAAAAGAATAAAGTGGTACAGCCAGATCCTAATCTAGCCGAACTGTGCAATCCTCACCCTGTGTCCATCAACAAAAATGGCATTATCCGTTTGAGGGAGTGAACACTAACCACCTGACTAGAAGTTATTAACAATGATAATGATAATGACAATGATATGACAATGATAATGATAATAATAATGATAATGATAATCGTAATAATACCACGACGCCACCATAATCATATTCATAATTAAAATAATAATATTATTAATAATGTGAAAACGATACTAATGTGAATTATATATAAAAATATTAATAGCTAAGCTAGTATAGCAGTAAAATCGAGAGTAGAATAAAATGTATTGGTTGTGATACAATTTGAAATGTAGAAGATAAAAGTAGATATATTCTAGTGGGCAATTAAATTAATAAAATGAGTGTAGCATTCATACACAACACCCTCAGTGACGTAAAACGCCGCTTTTTTGTACTCTTTCTTTGATCGGTGTTTTAGCAAAGCACGAAAGCCTCAACATGACCACGGTGGCACAAAGGATATTGAGTTTTTTCGTGTTCTCTTTATTCATCACAGGGGGGAAATTTGTCTTTAGGATAGACCCACATAACCCAGGCGTCAGCCGCAGTGCAGCGCCGCAAAGTGTGATCAAGGTTTGAGAAGAAAAAAAATCCACTATTTCCACCGGGTTTTGAACCCGCGACCCCTTGAACCAAAGGCGAGTGACTTAGCCATTGTGCCACCGGCTCCCCTGGTTTACCACCCCTGCCTGATACACGTACTTACCCAGGAAGACGAATGACAAGACGATAAATCCCATTATGAGCATCGACATGTAACAACAGCCGATATTAATCATTTGAAACCTTCCCGTGGTCCCAAGCTCCTCCAGGACGTCCTCAAAGGAAGGAAACTCCCTCTCATCCTCCTTTACAGCCTTCATCTTTTAGTGGGATCTGTTTGGGATGGTCATTATTAAGAATCACTGATCAAATTTGTTGCAGAATGTCACTATTACAGTCTCTCTATAAATCTATAATTCATCAAATATACAGCTTGGATTTTCCGACAAAAAGGCACAATTTGTAACATTATTTTGGGGGCTTCCCGAACAGCAATGTCAAGTTTCTTGGGAAAAATACTTTCTTGTCTAATGTTTCATAGAACCCAAAGATAAATTCACATTGCTGTGTATCTGATTCAGTATAGAGTAATCAATTATACAATGACATGATTTGTTTTACTTGCTAAGATTCTTTAAAATCAGCAACCCACTAACAGAAACATAACCTGCGCTGGTATTCACAGACTATACGTTAACTGTTAGCACATTTTGGCACAATTTTATACTTTAAAAAATTACACGAATAATGCAATATTGTGAGTATAATTCACTGTAATAAGGTTGTGCCAAAATGTTCTAACAGTTAACGTATGGTCTGTTAATACGGCGCCTGGTTTCATATCGAAATCATTGTACTGTTACTCATCATTTATTTTACCAAATCTATTTGGAAGATCTGAATTACACAGCCTCGGGTTACGCACCAATGTGCTATCTGGAGCAATTAACAATATCACGTAACCCGTATAGGAATCCTGCACTCTTCCATGAAGTCATGAATTAGACATGGGTCACAAACTGCAATAGTACAAGGTGACCACGTAGGTACAAGATTGGTAATATATGATATTGTTTCTTCACGTCTATTCATTTCTCTTATTTTCTTATCGTTCCGTCAATATAGTAATGATTATCATCATCATCATCATCATCATCATCGTCGTCGTCATCATCATCATCATCATCGTCGTCATCATCATCGTCATCGTCGTTGTCATCGTCATCATCGTCATCATCATCATCATCATCATCATCATCATCATTGATCATCAAAATTCAAAGCCGAAAACGCCTGATGAACTACTGTCACGGTTCAAGTACATATTAGCTAGGCTTAAAAAGTGTCAAAGACAATGATTTTTCATTGGCGTTTACTTTTAGTCATGCTTGTCTTTGCATAATGTTATTTTAAGGGTACATTCGTCTTCAAATTCGAGAAATGGGGATAAAACTATGAGCATTTTGTGTGCGGAGGTACACACACACACACACACACACACACACACACACACACACACACACACACACACACACACACACACCTCTATATTACAGAACTGGTCAGGTCAGTCAATTTTTGGCAATGCCTCTTAAAGTACCCAAATCACACAATCCCAAAGTAATCGTCAAGAGACAAACAAAGTGAGCTGTATGCTGGGACATCTAGACCATAACAGTGCAATTTTATTTTCAAATATAAGATACTTCGGCATCTTTAAACTTCGATGTCTAACAAATACAGAAGCTGATTTTTTTTATATTTCACCATTATAAGTCTACACTATAAAAAAATTATCATTTAGACTTGTAATGTCACGTCTACATGGGCCTGTATTGGAGCCATCTAGGACTTCAAACAAACGCTCATATAAAAATGCAAACAATAGTGGTATGTATGATAAGCTTCAAAAAGAGTCAAATTACATAGGATAACGTTTCGGGTTTCCCCTTTATCAAATAACATACTATGACGAAAATACAAATAACAAAATGGATTAAGGGAAGAAGTACGTATCTAGGTTCCCCCCTTCAGAAAAAAATGACGTACCATACAATAGAAATGCCAAAATAAAACCGAGCGTGTGCACGCCACTCCAAGCGACAATACATAGGAGGGCGGAGACCATTATGATGACAAAAGTTATCATAGTAATAACAACAGTGATATAGCATAGGTAATGAAAAATATAATATGCTAGGTAGGCAAGTACTGTGACAAGAGCCAAAACGACAGCTGCAAATCAGATCAGATCGAGGCGGGTGTTCATACCGCCGGGGGTCAGAGTGCCGAGTTAGGCGATCAGCAGCGCCTCTCTGAATTTTCTCTGGTCCTTGATGGTCGGTCGGCGTTGCCGTTGAAGTGCTAACAATGTATAAACATGTGTATAAAAGAGAGGTCGCAGATTCAAAGTGAATAAAAATGCAGGATCTTCCAGGTGGAAATGTATTCTCAGCAAATGATGAATGCCGACAGAGCATCTTGAATACATCATAGGATAAAATACGATGTACTTTATTTGCCCATCTCTGGAAATACAGCTTATGCATTGTAATACAGAATAGTTATTAATTAGATATAGATGAAAATATATTACAATAGACCAACAGCAGCAAAGTTTAAAAAAAAAACGTCGCTTGTTTTGTTTTGTCATCGTCCTCCGGAAGCCTCGATTTATTCCTTATATATTTTTTAAAAAGCACAACAAAAATACCTTTAATAAAAACGAAAACAATGTCACTGGGAGACTGATCGTAACACAATTTGAATCTCAATTGAACCATTGAACCAAATGACCAAATTAAACCTGATGGTAATTTCTTTTTGTAAGAATCTGCTGCTATTCTATCAAAACGACACTATAATACAATATTTCCTGAACTCATCAAGCACAAAGAACATATTATTATGAAGTACCCCATGACAAACGCAATAGTATGAGCCAAACTCTAAACAAATGAGTTATCTTCCTGACCAGCTAGTTTAGACATTTCTTTATATCTGTTATTTTGCTGTAAAAAATATTACCTTGGTTATAAACCTTCACTACACACTTCACATATTTTTTTAAAATATCTCATACAGATGATTTGAATACATTGCATTTTGATCAAAAACATTCAAAAATGATTATGATATGTTAATTTAATCATGACTCGAGTTATCTGACCTACCTTTTATGAAACAGCCCTTTGTTTAAAACGTTTAAATTCTTCATTATTAATATTTCTTTGTTACCAGTATGACAATGTGCCAACATTGTTATAACTTTATGGCTCCCTTGCCCAACGACGTATGATAACAGAAATGTGATAACTTAATACGACGTACACATATCTTTATATTCCATAATGATAAAAATATATATTTTAAGCGGTTAGAGCAACATAACATGTACTTCGTATATACATTTCTAGCTGAGTAACGATTAACATGGCTTTCACGATTGAAAAAAATGATAATATATCAAAACAACAGCTAAATCTCCTGTCACTATTACATTGCCAGTTCAACAGGGTGTTTCGATCCCTTAGGGGGGGGGGGGGGGGGGGGGGGGGGGGGGGGGGG
>JARFNW010130435.1:0-11475 GCA_031763155.1 Dirona albolineata | reverse complement strand
TGTATATATATATATATATCTATCTCTATCTCTATCTCTTTTCTTTTTTCTTTCTTTTTTTTACTCAGACAATGTTTCATTTTTCATTTGTTATTTTGTCCGGCTCATATTTCTTTTTTTTTCTTTTCTTTTTTTATTTCTTATATTCGATTTTAGATAGACCTTACGTTGTGATAAATTGTATTATTTTCTGACATATTTTGTATATTATACATTACACATCCAGATCCATTTTCGTAAGGTATGTGTTTTTGTGTTGGGTGTTAACTTTAGAATCATGTGAGAAATCCACAGTTTGGAAGGTCGGTTGTCGTCCTTGTTGAGTGTTAAGACCAAACAACCAACAACATTCATGTTTTAATTTGCTGCCCCTTAACAGTAACAGGCTTGAATTGATTTTAACTTGCAATGAGTGATACTTTAAAATTAGTAACCCCCTCCCCTCCCCCCCCTCACTGAGACTGTGTGGTGTGTAGTGCTCGCTCCACAGTGCAGATGTTAAGAATTCCCCAAAAATACGCCATAAGGTGTGTTTGTTTTGTGAAGCAGGTGTTTCAACGTTCGATTTGAACGAGTTTGATTTTGATCCAATTAGTAGTGAGACATTTGGGGCCGTATTCACACGTCCTTACGTTAACTGATAAGACATTTCAGCACTCAGTGAATTACTAGATACTATTAGCACGTGGTATTTGGAGAATGTTTGCCTCTTTGGTCAAATGCCCACCGTTAATTTCTATAGCTTCCTGGGTGAATATCTGTGGCTACAATATCATGTTGTCTGGTCCAGATATGAGTAATATTGAATAATGTGTTGATTCTTGTACTTGTACCAAACAAGGTTTATTGACACAGTGGGCTGATCCCCTACTTGCCGTAACAATTGTGATCCATAGAGTTTCCAGCTCTGTATCAGGCCATGTGTACTAGTGGTGCACAGACTTGCACTTAACCTGGTTACGTATTAGCTTGGTCTGCGCATCGATGCCTTCTGCCTTGTACACTGTCCTCGGTCAGACACAGAGCTGGTCCCTACACTGTTTGATCACGGTTCTAAAGGGAACAGATAACATCCAAAATGTTAGTATGATGAGCTTAACAAGCTACTCTACTGTATGCTTTCAAGGGAGTTGAGATAGAAGGATAATATTGAGTGGTGGATGATGTCAGGTAAGATTGGTGCCAAAATGTGCTAACTGGTTTGTGTCTCATCTCATTGCTGTGTTGTTTGACCAATAACAATTAATTAATTTGTGTTTTGTTGATAACGAGTCTAGTTAATATCTAATTCCACCCAAGGTAATGTTGGAGTTAACTGCATGCCCAGATTCTGGCTAGCAGCCCCTACCCTGTCTCCACACACACACACACACACACACACACACACACACACACACACACACACACACACACAAATAACCTGCGTGTCACCAAGATACATGTACTTTAAGTTAATCACTATGTATGGCTGAACACAAAGCTGGGTAATCTTATGTACCCGACAACAGACAGGCAGATACAAATGTTGTCAGTATGATGATTCGATAGTATGATGAGCCTTACAGGCTGCTTTACTGTATGCTTCCAATGGGACGTGATAAGGGTACTGAACAGTACGGTCTGCTGGGGGATGAGTGATGTTAAGACTGTGTGAGCATGGACATGTACAGGGATACACCATAAAGGGGGATACACCATACACGTATTATAACTACATACCTTTACCTGAGTCAAGATGTAATTTAGTGTGTTAATGAGCTTCAGATTTGATTGACAGCACAAAACACCCACGTTTTTTGTTTGTTTAGTTGTGCAACACACACAGACATACACACACACACACACACACACACACACACACACACACACACACACACACGTATTGTATATGGCATTTGATGAAAGGAATCGGTAAGGGGTGGTGGTGGGGGTCTTCACATACGCATGTGCTATTATAGTCTGCACAGGATGACTAGTTAGAATGTTTTCCCATGGATGTAAAATGATGTAATATCTTATATGATCTTATCCTTTCTTTCTTTCTTTCTTAATTTCCTTTCTACCTTTTGGTGTAAGGAGGATGTTATCCATCAATGTATTTTAGACATGAGAGGCAGCGTCAGTGGCTGAGTGGTTAGACTACTTGACTTGAGATTGAGAGGTGCCAAGTTTGAATCCTGGCTGAAGCTACCGATGTTGAGTCCTTGGGGAAGACTCTTTTACTCATTTTTTTTCCCCTCTCTCGACTCTGGTGTGAATGAATCAGTATCCAGGTAGAATACAGGCAGAGAAAGATAATATTGTCTGTGTGTTAGTATGATGGGCCTAACACGAACAGGCTACTCTACGGTACCATTCTCCCAGTAGATAATATTGTCTGTGTGTTAGTATGATGGGCCTAACACGATCAGGCTACTCTACGGTATTATACTCCCAGTGGGAGATGATAAGGATAATAATGAATGACACGACCTGCTGAGGGATATATGATGTTGTTTGTCCGTGTCAATTACACGAATACATACTATAACCTCTATAGAGATCAATGGCAAAAGTTCATCCACACTTAACCTTACACCGAAAGGTACAAAGGAAATTGGTAAAGGAAGAAAGAACATACTATAAATCTGTCTTTACGTGTGATTTGTTTGAAGATCAATAAATGCAATGTCAATGACCTTTTGGAATTCCAAAACTAACAATTTCTGACCTTTGACCCGTCTCGTCCATTTGACCACAGGTCCGGAACATGTTCTTCAAAGACGGGAAGAGCAAGATTGACTTTATCCTGGCATGGAGCACAGAGGTCAACAAGAAATCCGAGGAGGGCAAGAAGGCCAGGACGGTGTTTGAGGAGGCGTTGGTCAAGGAAGGACTTGTGCTGGAATATGATACGGTAGGGTACAGTAGGGATGTGCTACGGCAAGGTGGCGGCATAGCTCAGAGGTAGTGAGTCGGTTTGCTGTTCTCTGCAAGGCGGTGTTGCCTTTGCAGGCAGGCCTGGGTTCAAATTGCCCCATTCGCACGAAATCTTTTTTTCTATTCTTGTTTGTTGTCTCTCAGTGGCACTGTAACATTTTCAGGCTATTGTTTTCAAGGTGTTTTGGTGTGGAGGTAAGTAGAATGCCATCCCCATCTTTGTGAAATATGGAGGGAAATGCAGTAAATAAATAAATGAATAAAACTCCCTATATTCATACCAGGGGGAAATTTGTCTTTAGGGTCTATTCCGAGGGTAGACCGGAATAACCCAGGCGTCAGCCGCAGAGCAGCGCCGTGATATGGGATCGTGGTCTTGAGAGAGAAAAAAAACTGCTTCCACCTGGGTTTGAACCCAAGACCTCTCGAACCAAAGGCGAGTGACTTAGCCACTGCACCACCGGCTCCATTTGTTGCGTGGCAAAAAGAAAAGAAAATTATCAATGGCAATCAAGATAAATATATAATGATAGTTAAGAAGGGATCTGGACAACAGGTTTAGGGGGTGAGGATGTAATAATTGGAAACACTTCCTCTTCGGTCACAGTAGTACAGGTAAAAATTCACAGAAGCATTCCCCGTTGTTAAATTAAAGGCGTCAAACGTTGGTTAATTTTTTTAATGGCAAATCAAGTCGGTACTCATTTTGATATTTATCACTTTGTCCTGAAAGTATTTGCCAAAAATATCAGGAAGATTGTCATTGATATTCAGGTTCAGCTATTCATTTTAAGAAGGGAGGTTCACTTTTTTTAAAAACCAGAAATGGAATTTTCTAGATAAAAACAAGCTTTAGAAGTGGGACAATGTATAATTTTCTTATTGTAATAAATAGATCTAACGGATGCTATAAATGATTTATTTTTCTTTGTCATTACAAGATCTAAAAATGTCTCTGTGAACCGTTAACTTTGTTACTCTTCGTTGATGATTTTCAGGCTTTTCGTTGTTCCTCTTTTGCCTGCTTTATTTCATATTTTCATTCCAATCCTCTTTTTGTTTGTCTGTAGAGAGGCAAGGACGTCCACTTTGCCAAGGTCCACGCCCCGTACGACGTCCTCAAGCGATACGCCGACATCCTCAAGATGCGAATGCCCATGAAAACGGTAAGCTCTCAACTCTCATCTTTGTTTACTATGTATAAAGTAGTCGTATTTTTGATGACCATGTTTTAAATGATAGTATGTTCTAGCAATAGCTGCAGCACTTGATATGATAGTACAAAGTATCCCAAAGAATTACTATGATAAAAACTGCTAAACTGCCACGAAAACTAATTATATTTTCATAATTATCTCTGACTGACTAATGCTCAATATTGAGCCATTTTCAAGAGTTCATACAGATAGGTAGTAACAGATCTGGGTAGTAATTACTTGCAAGATTCCTTTGCCACCCACCTACCATAATATGATTTGACGTGACGAAGCATTGTGATACATGAATAGTTATTCAATGAAAATATATCACTCATGTCCCTTGAAATGAATGATTGTAGGCGATTCCAATTTTTGCTTTTGGGAGAAAGTTATGGTGTTGGATATCTGTCATTGAATTTGGATCTCGGCGTTTGTGGGTCTCCTCCAACCCCTGAGGTCCTCTGTTCGAATCCTGGTGGTGGAAGGTTTTTACCAATCTTTGTCGCAAGGGGTGTTCCGTTGTGTCAGTCTTACAATGAAATAGAAATTGGAAAGTGGAATAATCAATCATTTTCTTTGAACGACCGGTAGAAATAACGAATTGTTTCATGTCTATTATAACTTATAACATATTATTATATATTAGATATTGCATCAAAATATTTACTTATGGCAGATTTTCTGATGATACGTGTAGAAGTTTTGTTTTTTTCTTTTTCCTGTTAATATGACAAATCTAAGAGTAAGGCATTAAACTTTTGAATTTTATTTCTAGATGTGAATTTTTCAACTTCAAAGAAGAGAAGAAAATAATATGATGATTATTATCCATTTGAGGTGTTACTGTTAAGATAATCTGTGATCAATAATAGAAAGATTTCAAAATCGTTTTGTTGTCCAGCCACAAGACTTATTAAGATAGTTAATTTCTGATCTTTGACGGTAATGACAAGTATATTGAGGATAGGCCTACCTACCTGATGACACGAAATGTTTCACATTCAAGTATATTATTTTTCCAGGAATTTTGTTACTTATGGGTCAGAGCATGTATTCACAGACCGTGCGTAAACTGATAACAAACTATTGCAAAACATTTTGCGTTGAATGATATTCACATCATGACATAGTCAGGATCCTAATCACGTCATGTTTTTTTCAAAAGTGTAATTCACTGCAATAGGATTGTTGTGCCAAAATGTGCCGACAGTTTACGTACAGTACAGTCTATGCATACACCCCCCAGAGCATTTCATATTTTATTTCATGTGCTTACATTTTGATAGCATACTTATTCTTAAACCAATTAATTAATTAGTAATAATATACTTACACAAATTTTCCAGAAATGGATGAAAAAAGTAACGTTCATCTTATTTTATCTTATTATTATTAACTTTTCTTTTTGAAATAACTTTGCCTTGAAGGACAGAACAACGGTAAAGTGACAAATCAAATTTTTTTATTTTTTTCTAGACGGTGTTGTTACCATCATCCATTTATCACGCATGTT
This sequence comes from Dirona albolineata, assembly GCA_031763155.1. Taxonomy (NCBI): domain Eukaryota; kingdom Metazoa; phylum Mollusca; class Gastropoda; order Nudibranchia; family Dironidae; genus Dirona; species Dirona albolineata. The sequence continues at coordinate 5,844 of JARFNW010130435.1, read as the reverse complement.
AAGACGTTAGGGACGTTGCATGGTTTTACAAACGTAGCCTATTATTATTGGATTTCTGATCCAAGTGACGTTTTTGAAGTTTGTTATATTGGTTACTGTCTCTTTCTGGACAAAAACAGATCTTGTTAATGTTGATATTTTTACCAATTTGGTAGTTGTTGTGTTTGGCATTTAATTTAATTTGAATCAGTCTACAAGGAATTTGATTAAACTCAAAAAGGGGGCAAGCAGATGTGAAATTCGTGACTTAGATATTTTTCCTGAAAAGTTTTTTTTGCTGCTATAAATGAAATTTTTAGACCTACTTTTTAAAATTTGGCAGCTGTTTGTATGGCAACCTTTACATACAGGGGGGGGGGGGGGGGGGGGATGGGATATCTGGTGGTTAGAGTGGCTAAGTCACTCGCCTTTGGTTCGATAGGTTACGGGTTCAAATCCCGGTGGAAGCATGATATTTTTCTCAAGACCTTGACCCCACTTTGCGGCGCTGCACTGCGGCTCACGCCTGGGTTATTCTGGTCTACCCTCGGAATATCCCAAAAGACACATTTCCCCCTGGTGGGATGAATAAAGGGAATTTTTTTTTTTTTTAGATATTTTTATTTTTTTTATGTTGATCTCAGCTTGAGCTTCCCATGAGGTATATGCCCAAAGGGTTTTGTTTTGGGGTTGATAGTACAGAATGTAGTTCTTTCAATAGCTTGCCCCCTTAAATAAGAAGTGAACGATCTATAAAATTTGTAAATATATGATATATATTTCAATGGAATTCTACCCCTGAAAGTTTACAAATCAGTGATTAGATGGTTTCGTCTGGGATTGGGAGATTATAAGGGAATCCTGTGCTTGGTGGTTGTCAACTCTTTAGGGTGTCTTGCCTGTCAATTTGAGTTTGATTTTTAACTCTATGCATTGTAGATCTATATTATAAAGTGACAAATCCCTTGTGTCACTAAATGAGTGGTTTTTCAATTGCAAACTTGGAAGATTTGTTGTTGCTTTGCTATTGGATATATATCTACCTAGTCAGTCGACCAGCTTAAATCCTATTTGATGTGCATGAGACGAAGTCTCGGTGGTCGTAGATGGAGCAGTAGCAAGATCCTATGCCAAAGATTTCGTGGTTAGCTGTCTGTGTTTGCATTTTCTCACCTGTCGACTGGATTCTATGTAAAAAAAAAATTGGGCTTTTAGCTTTGGAGAGAGATGAGAAGAGGAATAGTTGTGAAATATCAATCTGTTCGCTACCGCTTCTAAATCGTAGATCTAGATGGAGTAGGCTTGATGCATTCATTTAAGATTTGTCACTGAGTCAGGGAAAGTGTTTTGAAGGGGCACTACTTAGGGCTGGACATGTGTCTGATCTGATATTACTTAATGATTTAAATTGGATTTGTTTGAATGAAACGGTGATATAAAGTAATTGACCAAGTCACGGTTGCAATGTCTGTATGGGATTCAGTTAATATTTGCTGAGATTCAACTGTCAACCTGCAGACGTTGACCACTGCCACCAATCCGTTGACTAAGGCATGCTGGGTGGATAGATGTATTCACTTCTCGTCACTTTATTCTCGTTATAAAATCTAACAATTTTTGTTTGTCGTCCTTTAAACAAAATATCTTTGTCATGCTTAATCTAAAAAATTTAAACTTAAAATATTTAAATCTTGTTTCAATGATCGTAAATATGTAAATTTGTAAATGTGTAAATGTGCATTGTCATCCCAAACACTCTTCTTCAGGAGGAGGTAAATCATTTTAAACAATTTTTTTAATTACGCAGAAAACATTGGGGTTTTTTTTTTGGGGGGGGGGGGGGGGGGGCGGGCTTTGTTTTTATAAATATATTTTCTATTTCTTTTTTTTCTTTCTTTTTTTTGTTTGTGATAAAGCGATTACATTTTTGCACATTTGCACTTAGATTTCAAATATTCCGTTTTATGACAAAATTTGACAATTCATCCGTCACCGTTTTGAAGTAAAGAATTCACCCACACTCCTGTTTTGATTATTTCTTATTTCAATTGCATTTTCATTATTTTTTTAATAGAAAGGTAACGTCACTTTCCTTGAAATCCTTTTGGGGTTTTGGTTTTTTTTTCATTTAAAAGAAAGAATAGAAAGAAGGAAAGAAAGAAAATCTAGATGATCGACAAAATGTCCTCAAATATTTTTAACACTAACATGGAGATTATCGGTTGTAGGGAGGGTTGGCAGGGTTGATATTTCTCCTGGGGTCGTATGCACACAGTCCTTACGTTAACTGATAATTAAAGACATTTTTGCACGCATTGAATCACGATAACTAGCTACGCCATGTTTTGAGAAGAATTCGATGCTGACGGATGTCAAATAGGATGTGCCAAAACGAAACAAATGTGCCAACAGTTTACGTATGGACTGTGACTACGGTCTCTCGTCGTTTCTTTTGCATGTGTGACTGTGACTGGCAGTAGTTTTTGACATTTTTCTCTTTTGTTCTCGCATTTTTTTTATTTATTTATTGTTTTTCCTTGTGGTCCTGGCCTTTGACCTTGCATTGATTGGGTTATGGATTTGATGCCGCTCTGCCTTCAATTGGCTGAAACCCCTCCTCCCTCCCTCCTCCCTCCTCCCTCCCCCTCCCCCCATCCATTGGCTGGTTATGGCTGAAATTCTATTGGCTACTGCTTGTGTGGATGTAGGCTCTTGCAGACCAACACATTAAAGACCGATACGCTGACTGGCAGGTAATAAAGAACATTTACAACATTTTCCTATAGAATTACGTTAGTCGTTAGACTGCTTGCATGTGGATTTAATGGTATTTCATTTTAATACTTTGATCATCATGCTTTCTTTATTATTATTATTATTATTGTTATTATTATTATTATTATTATTATTGTTATTATTATTATTATTATTAGTATTGCTATGTTTCCATTGCAATCCATGTTTGTGTACAGATATTGTCATGCTGAAGACGCACAGATGGACCTTGGTCTGAGATCAGTAGTATTGGAATCGGGTGTTTACTTGATTCATATTTTATTTTTTTTATTTTTTTTTTAAATTTAACAATGCAGCTGTTTGTTTTATTTTTATGTGCGATATTATGTGACTGCTTTAGGTTGGATATTGGGAAGTCAAGAAATGTGAACAAACGATTTATTTAGATGGTTCGGTTCGTCTGTAATTTTTGCCTTTCAAAATCAAATCTTATAGTATTAGAGATAAAAGATCGAGATCAAACGGGTGACATGGGTTATTTAGAATGCTGGATGTTCTTGTAACATGTCTGCACCATTTTCGTCTTTCACTTTCTGAGGGTGTGAGAATCAGCACCAAATCGCTGGATCAATCCCCGAGATTGTATCAGTATCACTTTGTGACTAATAAAGTTAAATTTAAATTTTTCAATATTACTTTGTAACTAATAAAATTAAATTTAAAAACTTAACATGCACACACAAGAATGAACACACTGTGCATGAAAAATAACCATAACACGTATAATGTATTATTTAAAGACATATATATGTATGAAACGTCAGGGTTGTAGTGGTCTCATGGTCTGTGTGTTCCACTCTGCCCCCTTCGCTAGATGAGGATATTTTCCAGATGAAAAATTATCAGTTGGGCCGATGCAAAATGTACGAATGAGTTTGAGACAGGATTTTCATAGTTGTGTCCCTTGGCTCTATGAGTCGTGGAGTCTGAACACGAGCCTTTTCAGATGGGACAAAAAAAATGAGGTCCTGTGTCTACACTGGGCACGTTAAAACATTAAAGAACCTGTAGCAGTTAGTTGCAAAATGGTAATCGTGACCGCTGACCTGGCAGAATTTGAAATTGTACCCAAAGAGCTTCAGTTCTATGTTCTATATAGCTGGTCCCCACACTGGACTGCAGGGTTAAAGGGAATGGATAAGAAAGAAAGAATGTGTGTAACGTTCTGTAACGTAGCATTATTAGAGCCTGACATCGGGAACTTGTGTGCATCCGTGAAATGATTGCGATTAATTCGTGCTCGCTCCCCAAAACTGCTTTGCGACAGTGACAAATGGCTGGGCTTGACAACCAAAGACTAAAATATAATTATGTATTTGAGTCGGCTTCGTGTTGCCTGTCGTATCATCACAGCCTGATTGTATAGTACTAGGAATGGCCATTTCACATTGATGATTGACTCACCGACTCACTGACTCACCGACTCACCGACAGCATGGAATGACTTCATTTGGCTCACAGCCACTGCTTCATTAATTTTGATTTATGGTTGTCGTTCATTTTCATTTTGTTCTTTACCATTTTTTGGGGGGGTTTACTCGCTCTTAACATTCATTCATTTTGGAAAAGAAAAAAATGTTCCCCATTCACTCCCCACCCCCTCCCCTCACAACCCATCCCCATCAGATCTATTCACCTCCATGACGACATTGGCAAACGGCTCTGAAGAAGAATTTAACAGATGTGACAATGGGTGTTTTATTTAATGTAATACAAATTTGACATCACAGAATACAGTAATGGTAATGACAGGTAGTGAACGGCATTTATATCTGTCGCTCTTTTATACTCGATCATCACTGTGCGCTTTACAGTAGCACCATCATCTTGGGAAAGTAACAGAACACAACAAGTAAATGGAGAAAGCTTAGAAAATAAAATAAAGAGAAATCAACTTATGTGGTTTGGACATGTAAATAGAATGAATGAAAATAGGATTCCGAAACAAGTTCCAGAATGTAGGCAACAAGGTAAATTACCAAGAGGATCAAAGAAAGTATGGCAAGAAACAATATCAGAGGTGATAGAAAAGAGGGGGTGTAGGTATTTGGATGCAAAGAGGAAGACTCTGGATAGAGATCAAAGGCGATAGTTCGTCCACACTTAACCTTACACTGAAAGGTAGAAAGGAAATTGATAAAGAAAGAAAGTAAAGCCATATTTTTTTAGCTTTGTTTTTTAAATCACCGTACATCGCTTTGATATCTTTGGCAATTGTCACGACGTTGAATTCATTCTTTTGTGGGAAGAAGTCATGGGCTGCCACACTCCCGTCGTCATCATCATCATCGTCATCGATTATCACCATCGTTATTGTTATTATTATCTAATGATTTATTTTATTTTCTACCCGTATGGCACGCTCCCCGCACCATACGTCCTCCACTCGTAATCTCGTCTGGTCTCTAGGCTGGTCCGCTGTCCGGGATGGTAAGGAGAAGGAGATAGCCACATGAAGCTTTCATCCATAGAATCTAGAAATGCACGTCTAACCCCCTTTGACTTTGAAACGATTAATTTTTATACATCTTAACTTACGTAAATTAAAAACTATACGTTCCTTTACTGACATTTTGTTTATTGACACCAACTTACTCAATGATGACATGGCCTGAGTTATTTTATTTTTTGTTTTCATTTCATAAATCAAAAAAATCCTGTGCGTTTTATTATTTAATAACCATATTTATATCTTAACTCCCAACCAACTAATTCCAAACACGCAATATATCCGATTTGAAGCCCACAAATTGTACACAAATTAATTTATATATTTTTGTATTTTTATTATTGTGTGTGCTATCCTCAGACAAGCTAACTGTGCATAATGTTATACGTAATTCCCTTTGTGTATTAATAAAGTTTTAACTTACATAATATTGTAAATTTTTTATTGAATTATAACATAGCCTAGTCTAGTCTTGGTTTGTTTTTATTCTTTTGTTTTGTTTTGTTTTGTTAGATGATTAATTGATTGTGAATATCATGTGTATGATTGGATTGCATGAGATTGGTGGTGTACCATGTTGATGAATGTTGTAGGTACCTACCATGGTATTGGTTACCCCC
>JARFNW010130424.1:0-11476 GCA_031763155.1 Dirona albolineata | reverse complement strand
CCACCCCACCACTGCATAGACCGGGAGGGAAATAAATGCCACAACGGTGCATTCTTTGTTTAATTAACAGTCCCCGACCGGCCCCCCCCCCCCATCAAACTATGACATAAGGCGTCCTATTCAACTCCCTGGAGAGACACCCTATGCTCTACTAGAAAAGTACATCGCTACTATTATTCGAACAGTGGCTGCCAAAACGGTGACGATAATTAATAATACAGTATTCGCAGCCAGTAGCAAGGTTCTCATAATTGGCACCTTAGTCAAGTGAGGAAACTTTGGTGGAGAGTCTACTCTTGGGGAGCCGGTAGCGCAGTGGCTAAGTCACTCGCCTTTGGTTCGAGAGGTCGCGGGTTCAAATCATGGTGGAAGCACTGGGGTGCTTTTTCCTTCTTCTCAAGGCCTTGGTCCCCTTTGCCGCTGACGTCTGGGTTATTCCTGTCTACAAATTTCCCACATAGGAATAGGATGATTAACGGGAATGTATTGTTATTATCTTATTTATTATTCATTTACCAAGAGCAATATCAGGATTCAAACCTAGTATCTTATGATCTCGAGTCTGGCAGCATAACGACTCGGCCACTATGGTTATTTATCTTTGTTGTGATAACAGCTTTTATGTTAACCCCAAATAACGATGTGATCGGGTATGTATAGGACCTGTGTGAGGCGGTTGAACATCATATTGAACGGGGCGGTAATCTACATAGCCTGTTGCATTCTGGGAAAGTCTTAATCTAAATTACACGTCACTCATTCCGACTTGACGTCAAAATATCGGTTCCTAGCCATCTTTAAAATGACATGTTTTGTCTTTCATTTAATTTGTTTGTTTGTTTGTTTTGTCAGACTCTGACAGCATTGATGGCCGAGTGGTGAGGTTGCCGGGCTCGATACGGGGATATCACGGGTTCAAATACGGGCAATGCTTGGTCGGACTTGAGGAAACATTGTGTAAAGAGCCTTTTCTATAATAATAATAATAATAATAATAATAATAATAATAAATTCTCTTTATTTATACCAAGGGGGGGGGGGGTGGGAATGTGTCTTTAGGATCTATTCCAAGGGTAGACCTGAATAATCCAAGGCGTGAGCCGCAGTGCAGTGCCTCAAAGTGGGATTAAGGTCTTGCGAAAAACTCCAGTGCTTCCAGTGCTTATGAACTCGCGACCTCTCGAACCAAAGGCGAGTGGCTTCACCACTGCTCCACCAGCTCCCCCATCCAAGGAATGCAATGTTTTAGCAGCTTGCAAATGATTTTCCTCCTCGTCCCATTTCTTCTTATTCCATCCCTCCTGCTCCTTGTTATTTTTCTGGAGGTCTTTGCCCCCACGATAAATGTAGTTGTCCCACTTTTTATATCTTTTGCCATCTCGCCACGACTCCATATTGTTTTGTTCTCCTGTTACTTTTAATAGACCTCATCAAGTTGGATATGCCGATGACAAGGCTTTTGGTTTTCATCACTGTTCCAACATGGATCAACGTAAAAGTACAAAGAAACGCCTCGATCCCTCCCTTGGCACCATAAAGCACTCCGAATGAACGCCAACCTCGACCTTGTTTTATAGTAATAGTAGCTAATATAAAGAAACCCCATTTTCGCTCGACCCCATTTAGATTAAATCTTGTCTTTCTAATAGTGCAAGTCGTCCCCATCTCGTATTGATAGTAGTGAATTCTCATTTTCTTTCCGGTTTTTTGTTTGTTTTGTGGTGTTTTTGTTTGTTTTTTGGTTTTTTTTTTTGGGGGGGGGGGTTGTTTTTTATGACCTGTTGAGCTCTTTTATATATCCCTCTCTATCCTTTGGGGGCCTGTGGGATTTGATGGGGGCGGGCCCTGGTAATCAACTGAATGCTGGTGGCTTTGAGTGGAAGATTAGGGGTGGGGTGGGAGGGCTGCGTTCCGACTCAAGAATTTGATCCTGATACAGAGATGGGAAATCTATGATAATAGATAGTCGTGAATTCACCCATGATAAATATCGTCAATTACTAGTAAATGACTTTTGTACGTCAAGAATTAACATTAAAACAATGGCGGCATTGGTAAAAACGTTGTTTGTTCCCGTAAGCTACGCAAAATTCTACGCAATCGGCCCTCGTGAAATTGTAGCATTGGGTTCCCGGAAACAATGGGTCCATTTCAATTACCTAATCGGATTTCCTGTCGTAACCAGAACTACTTTATGAAGGGAACCTACAACTACCACGATTTTCTCATTTGTTATACATTACCGTTACAATTCGCTTAATTTTCCTTTATTCTTTGCTTTTGTTTTGTTTGTTTGTTTGTTGTTGTTTTTTATTATATCATTCATATGCGTCTTTTTCTTTACCCAAAGGTCACCACCACTCCCTCCTGCCACCAACTAACTCACCCTAATCCCTAGGTCTGTGGTCGGATTGTCTGTCTCATTCCTATTTCCAAAGCCGTGTTCACTCACTCTTTGTATGTTTCAATTCTAATTCTACCATATCATGCCTCAGCAGGAAGAACGTCTTTAAACGACAACCCATCAATTGTTTAACCTGTAATTGTAATCACAAAATCAACGTGACGGAGTTATGGGAGACTTGGCAATGGGAGACTTGGCAATGGGTTCCATCCAGGTTTAACTTTAACACTGCTCTGCTACATTGCATTAAGGTCACCTAAATCCACGTCAATAACTTGATCCCTTGCGTGGCTGAGACGTGCGCCTTCTACTTATATGGCCATGTGTGCAAAATGGAGAACCATCACAGTACAGCACTTGAACTGGATTAATTATTCCAAACCACATCATCCCTATGGCAATAAGTTGTAACATTTTGTTATAATAAACATAATAATAATATTAATAATAATAATAATGATAATAATAATAATATTAATAATAATAATAATAATAATAATAATAAAATAATAAAAATAATAATAATAAAATAATAAAAAAAAAAATAAAAAATAAAAAAAATAATAATAATAATATTATTATTATATATATAATTTTATTTTTTAGCGCCTTTCCACGCGGCCCCAAAGCGCTTTACAGACAGTAACAATACCAACATAATTTAAAACCAATAAATTATTATCACATTCACAGGGCTTGACATATGGCTGGCCCCTACATTGTTTATTGTGGTATGAAGGGGACTCGATAAACAACAACTAATAATATACACTAGCACCATTCGCCGTGAGTAAACATATGCCTCGGTATAACTTATACACAGGTCAGTATTCATCAAATAAAGTCAATAAACTCAGTTAACTCCTCCATTCACCCATTGCATCTCGCCTACCGCTGGCTTTAGAAACTGTGGGAGACTTGGCCAGGGCAGCTTCTTTCTTACTTTATCAATACCTATTGTAGGGGCCTTCCTTTCAGGGTTAGGTATAATTTCTATGAATAAATTTCCATATCATGACTTCATTTCCCTGCATTGACTAATTTGATTTCTCTCCTTTAATTCTGATATATAATCCATTCCTCCCTCCATGACAATAATCTTCTTTGGTCTACCGCGAGGCATCTTCCCCAGCTGTTTACAATCACAAATCATATTAGGGAGTACAATGTTATGCTAGCAATCATTAAAACGCATCAATATTCTTGTCTTAAGGACTTCTTTTTTTCTTTTTTTTAATAAGTTTGCGTTTAGTTTAGTTTTGTTTTTTGGGGTATTTTGGGGGGCTGTTGGGGTTTTTCTTTTGTTTTGTTTTGAGGCTTTTCCGATTCTGGACAAACAAATCACTATGCGGATGTCTGGGCCGAATTACACCAGAGCAATACCAATTTAACAACGAGTTCCCGGAAACTATTTCAAGGTCATGGATCCATAAACATCCCTAAAGGGAACTAGCTGTAATCTAGTAACTAAGTGTCTTTGTCTATGTCTGTGTGACGCTCGTTCACTCACTGCCGTAACTGAAATTATTCTAAACTAACTCTCACAGGGACTTCGAGTCCGTGGCCACAACCAAGTGGTGTGCCAACAAAGTAAAGGAATTGTTCCAATTTGTACGACGATACTGAAGGTCATATAGCTGGTAGCTGTTATTATTGTGCAGTCGCCGCCATTGCCAATCAGAAACAGACTGGAATCCCCAATAGACCAACCACAGCCAAGCATTGGAATTATCTAGAAGAAAATGACGTATCTATCCATTTATATAGATATACTTGGAGATTACCCCCCCCCCCCCACACACACACACTCACCCCGCCCCTGGGGCCGCCGCCTTGGGTCAGTGCCTCACCAATTATTAATCGGGAATTCCAGTCAAGTATTGGAATTGTGCAGCTACGACCGTACTCATAGTCATAGACCGAAAGTTAACTGCTACTGATAGGATATTTTTGCACTCGCCAATGACTGTAGTTAAGTCGAATTGTGAGTGTATTTGAATGTTAAATGACGTCAAATAAGATTGTGCTAAAATATGCTAACAGTAACAGTTTACGTAAGAACTGTGAATACGGGCGCAGAAGAAAATGGCGTATCTATTGTCTATATCTATGCTTGAAGATTAACTCCAACCTGCCCCCTCCCCAGAGACTGCCTCTTGGCTCAGTGCCTCGGCAATAGTTAATTAGTAGTACCAGACCAGTAGTAGTAGTAGTAATTGACTATAACCTTGACCTTACACCAATAGAAGGTGAAAGGGGACATGGACAAGGCTACACTGTTAGTTACAACAGAAAGTATGAAAAAACAAGGGAAAATGGTATAGCTTCAAATTTAAATCATGTAACAGAACAAAAAACGTTTCGGGTTTCACCTTCATCAGCCAACAAACAAACTACAGAAAACACAAATGTACGATAGCTCAAAAAGTCACAAAATAGTAATAGTAGTAGGTCCGTGCGGTCGGGCGTCCAACTAAAACTGAAGGTAAAAAATAAAAAATAAAGCTCCAGGGGGAGATAGAGAAGGGGAGGGGAGGGGAGGGCCACGTGGGCATGTCATGTTTGATGTTGTCATACAAGGTCGTCACGTGAACTTCGCTAGCCCCAAAGTGGCGGGAAAAGTGTGGCGGGTGGGGGGGGGGGTGGGGGTATAAGAAAAAAGAAATACAAACCAAATAGCCGAAAGAAGTGCTAAAGAAAGTGAAGAGATATATATATAAACAGAAATATAAAATAATGGAGATGGATGAGGTAATTCCAGCAAGAATGAATCCCAAAAAGGGGGGGGGGAAGACACACACATAGTCACATATTATATCAATACACACAAACTCAAGAGCACAAGTCAAGCCTCCTGGGAATATCATGTAAAAAGACTGCCCTTACACTTACAATACAAAGTATTTAAAAATCCCAAAAGGCCTTGATTGGATTATTGTGTCCCAATGAAATGATAGTAATAGTAAATACGATAGGACAAGACACATCAGTATTATTATTATCCAAGAATGGCACAGGTTCATCATGGTGTTACTGGTTACATAATATTTATGCAAACAGTCACTTTCAACGAGCAAACTTGCACTCACTCTGTTTCCTTCCCATCTACACAGTCATGTCGACAGTTGGTGTTGACAAGCAACGTTTATCGTGGCTAGTGAATTGAAGAAATATCCTCACCACAAAATATATAAACATAATCAAATGTATTGGCTCACCGGCGCTTGTCGTACTTAGGTAAGACACTTTGCCCTGCTCACCTCGTCCTATGGGAGACGGAAATTATATTCGGAGGTCCCCTCGGTTGAAAGCAGTATGTACTTTTTCAAAAATTGTATTCACGCTTAACAGGCAGCGTGTGTCGTCATATTAAGTGTTGCGTGTTCCGTTGCTTTCCCAGACAAGTGTGAGTGCTACTGTAAACCGCTTAGAGCATGGTGATGATCGTGAATACGCGCTACATAAATGTACATACATTACAATATGTTCTAAAATCAAAAGGGTTAAAAAGGGGGGTGTACATGGGTCACATAATGATCTTTTGTACATTTCTTTTTCACTTCACGTAATGTCATAAGTACAGCATATTACAAGCGTGGAAGTGGAAAGGCTCATATAAGTACGTGGATATGCTCATATAAGTACGTGGAAAGGCTCATATAAGTATGTGGAAAGGCTCATATAAGTACGTGGAAAGGCTCATATAAGTACGTGGAAAGGCTTATATAAGTACGTGGAAAGGCTCATACAAGTACAAGCGGTGAACTTATACAATCTAGGAGCAGAATGACGACAAGCTATTCTGCAAAAAGAGTCCTGACGGATTAGACATAATTACGTACTTAATGAGTTTCCCATTACGACCACAAAAGGATGCTGATAATTACATTGAGAGTGAGAGCCAACGGTCAAAGCACGATGAACGGTCAAAGTCAAAGCAAGATTATAGTTTAGTACATACAGGGGTCATGCACCGACCTGGAATTATTTTCCCAGAACTTAATTTCACATTTTCCGGGTAAACAAAGAACTTTACCTAGCTTGCAATATTTAATGTGACAAGCATGTTACATTCTCGAAAATATACGGGGTGTTTTGATGCCTTAGACCCAGCCTGGCAAGACACTTAGAATGGACACCACAAAACAAATGGAATATGTTTCAACAGTGATTATTTCTAATATCAAATCCAAAATTTCATACATTTTTAACAACATTCAGACAAGAGAAATCCTCTGCGTGCTTTTATCAGAGCTTGTGTTGCAAAAACACTCATCATACACAGGGCTTCGTCAATGGATTGCTTTTGAAACGACCAATGGACTGAATCATAATTAGATTTTAATGTTAATGCTTGTGGTCATGTGGCCTACAAAAAAGGCTCGGAAGAAAGATCACCATGTGTAAGATGCAAAGTCAAAGGAGAGCCGTCAACAAAACCAGACGCGATAAGATCAAGAACACCAAGATCAGAGAATTGGTTTGAACAACACACATTCTCAACTACATCCAATAGCAGAGAATCAAATGGATTGGGCACCTGTCCACTGCCACGCATGGTACCTCATCAGCTTGCCAGTAAAGCTTACAACACGAAGATATCATTATCAGGGTTCAAGGCAAGGGGAAGAGCGAGGAAGACCTGGATCGAGTGTGAGAAAATTGAAAGTGAAAGAACACTGAAGACCCACAACATCCCACCCACCCAGGCCTTCATTCAAACTTGCCGTGGACAGAAAGCTCTGTCTCCCCTCGACGCCAGCATGGTGCAAGAGGACGAATAAGTAACTAAGTAAGACCATGTGACTTTATAATGAACAAGCCGAAAACACCTCATGAATTCCAAAGATAGACCTAATACGACTCTCCAAAGCATTTTGGGTGACTTAAAATTTGATACTACTGAATTGTTCATTTCATCTGGATGCTGTTAGAAAAATTGCGTAGTGGACATACTAAATATTGAAATAAACGTATGAGATTTTAAATTTGAGATCACATAGTTACTGTTGAAACCTGTTTTATTCTGTTTATTCTGAGTTTGGCTGACCAGGGGGGAAGGTGGTGGTGGTGGTGAGGGAGGGGGGGGGGGGGGTCTAAGGCATCGGAGCACCCTGCAGAGTATGATAATTAGCTTCGTTTTCAATGATTGACAGAATAAAACAGCAAAGTTTTTACCATAGGCCTTTGCCAAAAGGCAATTAACGAGAAGCTAGCACATTAAATCAATTGATGCAAAAAGATAGGAGCCATGATAGTGTCTAGTAAGGATATTTATTTTTAATAATTGAACCAAACACCGGTTATTGATCAACAAAGAAAGACAAATTCAATAACAACTTATGAAATAAACAAAAGCAAACATTAATGACCATATATCATCTAACTGCTGAACGACGTTTCTGAAGCACTTCTCGACGCTTTGTTGGCTTTTCCAATCTCAGAAAAATATATCCGATGTAAATTTTTCAAATAAGCCCTTAAGGTGTCCTCGTCCATCCTGGAGTTTTTGGCTACTTGGATCAGTTTTGTGGCCAGGTTGAAGCAGGCGTGTTGCTTCATCAGGGGACCATCTTGTACTTTGTTTTTCTGTTTCAGCAAAAGAGAAAGAAAAGGGGAGAGAATGGGTTGAAGTGGGATGCATACAATCTATGATGACAGTGCCACAAGTAGCCTACATCTTTATGATTTTGTTACTGCCCAGAGTATCCCAGGCACACACACACACTCGTACATGACATAGTATAATATGATTTCAGCACGTTAGAATGTGGGTGTGGCAGCTCTGCTAGAGGTAAAAGGCCAGATAATATCATAATATCATGTATACAAAATTAAATATATTTATTGGCTCAAAGATCCTTGTGTCCTCAGGTAAGACACTTTGCCCTGTGTTCCTCATCCTATCGGGGACAGACCTTAATTCGGAGGTCCCCTCGGTTGTAAGCAGTGTTTGTCCTTGTCCAAAAAAATGTATTTGTGTCTAACAGGCAGCGTGTGGCGTATTAAGTGTTGAGTGTTCTGTTGCTTCCCTGGGGTAAATGTGCTAATGTAAAGCGCTTAGAGTATGGTGACAATCATGGATAAGTGCTATATAAATGCCATTTATTATCATAATATAGTGAAATTGTGATCTGACTTTTTTCCCACCAGAAGAACAAGATTCAAACACGAAACCCTCTGTATCAGTTGCAAATCACTTATATAAACTAAACATCACCAGGTCCTGACATTACTGACAAAGAGATGAGTGTTTATGGCCTTTGTCACTAAATTCATCCCCCTAAAAGGAGTATTATTTCCTTACAACCAAAGGAACAAACTCTGCCATTAAGTAAAAACTTACTTGTTTTGTCTTTTCTACTGAGGCAGCAATTTTTCTAGCATCTTCTAAGAGGCTCCAGGGAAGGGAAGACATTTCAGCCAGTTGTAATCCTTCATGTAAGAAGTTGGGATTAAAACTAACAATAGTTTATAGGTGATGGAAAGATTACTAAAAATAATTGTAAAAATAATGATGATGATAATAACAATAATAATAATAATTTAATAATAATAATAATAATAATAATTTAATAATAATAATAACAATAATAATAATAATAATAATAATAATAATAATAATATTGATGATGATGATGATGATGAGGACGGTGACGATTCAATACGAAGATTCATACATCTCCAGGCAGATAGCAATAATCCACAACCAACACAATGACAGTGAAACGTATGCACATATCATCTTTGGACTATTTTTCACAATGAACACCAACTGCTTATACTCCAGCCAGTAACACAAATGACAAGCACTTGTCGAAATGCCAAGTGCTGATGGTTTCTTATGTCACTGGGCTGGCAGACACAAAAAGAAAACAATGGACTTGTGCCTTGGGAGAGGTCTAGACCCATAATAACATGATAAAACGTTAGCACCTACAGACACAGGAACTTGTAGGGTTTCTTTTTTACTCACCTGTCTGGCCACAAGCAGAGAAATATATTATTGTCATATGTCAGTATGATGCACCAAACAATGTGACCAGGTATACAGCAGGTCTCTTACCATAATGAGTTTCTGGTGTTACTCCTCTAGTTAAGACATGGCTGAAAGTACAGTTTTCACATTTGGCTTCTGTGTTGAACACTCTCTGCACTTCAAAAAAATAACTTGAGAAAGAATAAAAGGTTTTGAGCATTAGAAAGAAAGAAAATCATTTGCTTGATTTCAAAAATATTATTAGTCATGTTTATAGCAAACTGCCATGACAACTTGGAGGGGTTCAAGGTCTTAGAACACAATTCTTGTTACTTGAATAATAACATGAGGTGGAAGGTTGACTAAAAGTGACTAATTGTTTTCAACTATTATAGTAGGTGGGAGTCTTACGTACGTGCAATGGGCTGAGTTCGTACTCTGGGTTCCTAAGCACAACAAATAAACAAAATAGAAAAAACACATTTTTGTAATTTACCAAATTATACTGTGGTAGAAACTCACTTGGCTACATTGGGATGATTTCTGTTTAAATCTGTCAACTGCTTGAAGTGGGTTACAAAGAATGTCATAGCCTGGAAATGGACAAATAGAAATAGTAGTAGGAAAATTGAAGGGAGGCGGCAAGGCTCAGTTGACACTCATTGACAGTGGGTCAGTCTGATGCTGTTGGCAAGACAATGTTGGGGCTGCAAGCATGGGTTTGATCCCTATGTTAGCAAATCCCTATGTTTCAAGAATAGCAGGAATCATACCCATGCTGCATGCAACTCTAACGGCACCCATCATCTCACTGAAAACAGCAGACTGACACTCCTCCTCTGAGCTAGTCCGCTAGTAGCACATTTGCCCAGGGAAAGCAACGGAACACTCAACATTTAATATGCCACAGGCTACCTGATAGGTGCGAAAACAGATTTTTGTACCAGGACAACGCTGCTTACAACCGAGATGGTAAAACATCAACGTCTTACCTTGGTGGTGAGAATCTTTTCAGCAACAGCCCAGCAGATGCCAACGCCTTCCTCGGCACTGGTCCCTACAGGACAGAAGGGAAACCAGTCAAATTTGATGAATGTGTATTGAGTCTATGCACATAACACAGATGTCACCTGGCATTGTTGGCAGAGTGATTAGGCTGCTGGCCTCAAGATCCCAGGTTCGAATCTTACCTGAAGCTACCGATATTGAGTTCTTGGGAAAGACTCTATGTATTCTTTTCCTCACTCGACCTAGGTGTGAATGAGGACCCAGGTACAGGTTGTGAAAGAACAGTTTGCTAGTGTGATTGTGATAACAGGCGGTTCTATTGGATGCTCTCTACGGGAGTTGAGACCGATATTAAACGTCACAGCTTGCTGGTGGATAAATTATGATGTAAAGTTTGTGAGCCTGTAGATGTACAGGGCTACCTACTATAAACCAATCTATATTTTATAGCTATATTCAATGACTTTGTGTGAAAATAAATAACTCCCTTCCTTGCTTAATGCTCTCACCTCTGCCCAGTTCATCTATGATGACCAATGAAGAATCGGAGATGTTTTGAAGCATGTAATTGGTTTCTTTCATCTGGCGAAAAAAACCCAAAGAAACAAGATTATATAAATATCATGGATGCAAAGAGGAAGACTCTGAATAGAGATCAATGGCGAAAATTCGTCCACACTTAACCTTACACCGAAAAGTAGAAAGGAAATTGATAAAGAAAGAAAGAAAGGCAAAGTAAGAATTACATAATCATGAAAGGCATTTATATACTCATATTATATAATATTTATTATTATCCATGTCGGATCACCATAACATGCCATATGCAAGTGATTTTGATAACTTTTTCCTACAATTTGACATTACTATTTATTGTGAAGAACTGAAATTGATGAAATTCTATGTTTGACTTTGACTTTGATGGCCTTGATATCGGTAATTCCTATTCCATCTACATTTAGACCTCATTTTTTTAAATAAAACGACTTTGGTTTTTTCCAATCCCATTGAGAGAGAGAGAGAGAGAGAGAGAGAGAGAGAGAGAGAGAGAGAGAGAGAGAGAGAGAGAGAGCGAGAGAGAGAGA
>JARFNW010130413.1:0-11476 GCA_031763155.1 Dirona albolineata | reverse complement strand
AAGCCTTCACAAAACAGTCGCCCGATCAATCAAACCCTGATACGGCGCCATTTTGTATTTGACTCAGATACCGCTTCGGCCATTCGCCGTTTTGTGACGTGTACACAAAGCTAATTTACATACTAAAAATGGATGCACTGCTCTATCAAATGTCATAAAACAATTTTAATCTTGGTTTTAATTAGCTTTATACAATCAATATAATTGTGACCGAGTACCTCGATACCGCTCAGTCAATTGTAACCAAGTACCTCGATACCAATTGACGTTTACACAAAAATATGTGTTATTGTCAATTGACACCGAGTCACTCGGTGCCAATTGACGCTGCCTTTTCATTAACTTTTACTGAGGTCTTATTTATCATAAACATCAATAATAATAATATAATAATTCTTATTTTATAATACACAAAGTCACATTACACCATTTTCATTGTGCCATTGTCTGTGTTGAAAATTGAAAGTCGTAAATCCACGAAAAGTGTGTGATGTTTTTTTTCAACTCAGACTCAACTGCAGATAGTGATAGATACTGCACTCTGCACTGCAGCGCAGGCAGACTGCAGTGCAGTATATATTATATTATAGATAATTATATAATATAGCACACTTTAAAATAAAGAAATCCAGTCAGAACAGACACATTTTTAGTCTAGCACTATGATGAGACTGACATAAAAAAATGCAATTTTGGGTGAGTCTGATCTGAAGAAACTAAAACTTCAACTCAGGACTCAAACTCAAGTCGAGTGTTTTCGGATTCCGCCCTAACTCTAACTAAAACAGACATCCCTATCAATGCGTTGGGAAATCTAGCCCACAGCTCTATATATAGTATGGAAAGAGGACATGGGAATACAGTCAGAAGTCTAATCATTAACTTACTCTTAATTTCCCAAGCGTGCCATTTGTTTCTAACGTTTGAGCAACAAGATCGCGGAGCTCAGTGTCTTCGTCGGCAGACATTTTTGTAAATGACTAATTCTACGACTTTCGTTTGTAGTATTGTATCCTATATGTTTGTATAGAATAACACTTGGTATAATGCTATGGTTTGTCTATTTAAACTAGTTTGTAAAAAGTATTGGATTAAAATATCGTGAAAATAGTAGAAACATGCGCCATCTTGTTGCAAATGAAAACATTTTTTGGACATGCGCGTTGACATGCAAAATCAAAACATGGTCCCGACTCTCCACACTTTACTTTCGCAATAAAATATGAGTCCCTATAAATAGGCCTAATCAAGATTTCGAAACCTTAATGTTTAAATATAATAATTTTAGGAACAAATACTTGTTCAGCTTTTAAAAGTAAAACGTAACAAATGCGATAATAAGAATACAAGAAAGATAATGGTATAGCCTCAAGTGCAACACAAGTAACAAAACAACATTTCAGGACTCCCCTTCGTCAGTCAACAAACACGTAAAACACGAAATGGTAAGGTTAACTCATACAGGTAGTCTCATACTCAGAGCCTTGTGTTCTGTTTGAAGTCAGACAAAGCGAGATCTCAAATCTATATCTGTATCGTTAAGTCAAATGATCCAATTCTGGCGTATAATTGACAGGTGGATTGTGAAAACTATCTTTTTTAGATCACAAGAAAGCCACAAAAATGATATCACAGTGTCCACCAAAACAAGATGAATACATGGATACAATCTTTCGCACAAATAATCTAGAATCCCAATAGAATTTTCAGAAAAACACGGAAATGCACAAAATATTGATAATGATATTGCAGCCTACTGGCGCAAACACATCTCACTATGCAATCACGAGAAAAAGTACATTATACGATCAACATTAATGTCTACACAATTTGTGCAGGTTTAATGGTCGAGAAGGGGAAGGTGATAGACGATGGAATGTGTGTCTAAATAAATTCATTTAGTTAAGACCGGTCATCAACAGGTACCATTCATTGTTTTTAACTCCTTAATAGGAAATCAATTTTAGAGCGTTCATTCTGATTCATTCATATATTCCACCGCCAAAACTTGACGTGCAAGCTGTTGTAGTAAACCGATGTTGGTCATGCTTTCTTCGATCATATTTCACATATTACTCCTCTTATCAAGGTTTTAAAAATGTTGTTTTGTTTGTTGTTTTGTTTGTTGTTTTGTTTGTTGATTTTTTTTCAGTGCGAAAGGCAAACTTTGGCGGGCAGGCATCCACTGAAGACTGATGGTAAACAACAAATATGAGAAAAAAAGTGGGGGAAAATGCGACAACAAAGTAGTTTGCTTTGCATTGAACTATAATTATAATGGAAGGCAAGAAATGACATATAAACCGGGTAATAGTCTAGGCCAAAACGAAGAAAAATCAGAAGAAAAGAAAAAAATGTTGCCAGCGGACAGAGGGAAGGGTGGGTGTTGCCGTGGATTTCGGTTTACTATTGATTGAATTACTCATAGGTATTAAACAAAAGTGTGGAAACACTTTATTTCCCTAGCTACGACCAATCAAAACTAATTTTACAAATTGACCAATGACAGTGACGCTTATAGATGTAAGTTCGGAAAAACGAAATTCAAATGTTCGAACGGCACTCGGCACTTTGAACTTGGAGCACGTTGCACTGATTCAAATTTAGACGAAAGAAAGAAAACCAATTGGAGTTCATTGTTCTTTTGGGTAAGGTGCCATGAGATTGTAATAGCACATTATCCATTTTAAATCATGACTATGTCTGAATGGTCCATGTCATATTATATGAACTGTAAAATATTAATGGAATGAGTTGATAAAAGTAAAAGTAAAAGTAAAAAGAGTAAAAGTAAGAGGGCGTGGCATGGCATGGCCATCATCCGTCATCCATCATCCATACGTTTTAAATTTTAATTTCAAATATGGTCATTCTGTCGTGTTGTGTCTCCTCGTATAGTTAAAGTTACACAGGATAGCCCATATCCAGTTTTGAATCCTATAGCCTATATTATATCTATATTCTAGAGATAATATAATAATGGAGGATCCAGACTCCAGACCCAACACTCAAGTTAGACGTAGAAGTAGAATAGAAGAAGAGAAGAGTAGAAGTTAGAGTTAGGCAAGTTTAGTCACGCCCAAGCCTCAGCCCCCTAATTCTAATAATAATATAATACTAATATTAATAAATCTAAACTCTAAACCAACAGAAGAGGTGTGTTATTAAAAGTGGTAACGTCAATTGGCACCGAGTGGCTCAGTGTCAATTGGCACCGAGCGGTATCGTCGTCAAGTATCGAGGCACTTGGAACCAAGCGGTCCATACAATTCATAGTCATAGGGTCACAAAAAAAGCTCATATAAAACCCTCAAAAGTTATAAATAATAAGAAAACACATCATCACACACATTTAAAAGTCTAAGTGAACAAAGGAAGCATATAGCCTATAAATTATATAGTATAATATAAATGAAGTTTCAAGATGATTTATTTATAGACTCAGTCAGTGATTAAATATACACACGCCTGGGTCATTTTGACCCACGAGTGGCGGTAAAGGTTAAAATATAATTTGTAAAAAATGAAGAAAAACAAAGACGGTTGTGAGGTTAGAACTCGCGACCTTTTCGTGTAAAGCAGACGTGCTAACCACTTCACCACAGAATCAGTTGCAATTGGTGGCATAATTACAATTCATATATAGTGTACACCGAAATATATGTGGGCGAATAGTTTACAAAGGAGAGTGCCAATCATGCCCAGTTCTGATTGGATATAGTAACTTTGATTCCGCGCGGTTTCAATTGACGATTACTTGTTGTGTGACCGAGTGCCCTTGATACCGCGCGGTGTCAATTGACATTTACCCCTGTTTTCGTCAATTGGCACTGAGTCACTCGGTGCCAATTGACACTACGATTAAAAATAGTAGAAGAGCTACAGTCACAGTACAACAGTACAGTCTACATCTACACAGTGTCAGTACGTACAGGCACTGGCCACGGCGATTTATCTAAATTTATGCAGTGGCTATTTTTACAGAGAGAGTGAGAGATAAACCGACTGATTGATATAGAATAGAATTAGAGAGAGAGAAAGCAGTAGTATTAGTGTTGGGCGATATGACTATCACAAATTTTCGATACGATATATATTGAATATCGATATTTAGCCTCGCATGCGACCTCATGACCAAGCCACGACCTTATTTTCACCGACCGAACTCGATTTTCACTTCCTTGGGGCTAGGGCAATGCTGGAGTGCAATTTTAATTGTTCGGGAATTTATTTTATAGAGTTGAACAGCTGCCGATTTGGAATATGCATCAATTGCATTTTCAAGGCTTTGACTTTGAAAACTTGAAAATTCTTGTCCAACAGCGAAATGGGTAGAAGCTTCCTCCGTGATTTCCTGCATAACTTTGAACAAGACTTTCAGACTTCCGCAACAGAAGAGCATCAACGCCATAAAATAGCCACGGGAACTGTCTTTGCGGGACTAAAAATAGCCACTGCCGGTGGCTAAGAAGACAGTGACTATCTATACTATATATGACGATGAGTGAGGACTACGGTATGGTCTACCTCCTACGCCTACCCATGTCCTGGCCTGGTCCAGGGAGGAAAGTTTTCTATGTTAAAATTTTCAAATATAAAAATGTTTGATAAAGTTTTGAGGGTGAGGGAGGTGAACAAGTTCTCGAAGATGGATGAAATGTCTAGTTGACTCTTCATTAGAATTTGTTTTCTCCCCAAGTCCAAGCCTCAGTGTTGGCTTCCTCCCTCTCTCTACGCCACGACTCTGCCTCTACTCTACTCTTCTTCTACTTTGTAGTTTGCTGTTCAGTAAACATATTTATATATGTTCTGTACTATACTCTAATAATGATGGGTAATAGTAATAGCCTCTTATTAAGTCTGGTAACTAGGTCTATATCAATTTGAATTTGTTTTGATAAATGATTTTATGATGGGATTTTTTATCATTGGTTGATTTCCATACTTTACTCATCAACATTAGGGACCCCGATGAGTCATCGAAAACATGTTTTGCACATTAGTAATTAACCTATTAGACCTAACAGGATTGAACAATGCATTCCTTTGTTTAACTCATGTTGGCTATTTTTAGATTGCTACAGTGTTTGTGAACGTATTTTGACCAACGACCAATCAAATTCAAGGATATAAAATGCGCTTTCCCATAATAGTATTCGCGAGAAAATCTGAGGTCTCGTTCTGGAGATAATGAAAATATGCGATACAAATTGTGTAAAAATCGTCGAGCTGAAAGTTCTGACCATTTTTAAACCTACAAAAATTGCTTTTTGTTACACAATTCAAGCAAATTTGAAGTTGTTGTATAAATAACATTCTATTTCTAAATTCTCCTTCAATTCTATAATTTGATTCACAGTTCGGATTGAGACAACACAGTAAAACAAGATGCCTAATGAAGATGGAGCGTCAGGGCACACTGCCCGCTTGAGTGCCTATAAAAACAAAGGAAAAGATATGGAGGTAATTTAGAGTGCAAGAAATGGCTTGTTTTGGCCACTTGGTAGTACTGTTCCCAGGACCTTTTTTTTTATTTGAAAAGCTCTGCCCCCAGTCATCTTTTGCAGACCTGCCAACTGTCTTTTTTTTTACTTCATAATTTTGCAATATTCTCTGAAAAATCATGATTTTTTTCAGGCTTGGAAACTGATGCAAATCTTATTTGCACAAATAATCAATTTTACTAAACGACAGCAGAATCTAAGGTTATTTCTGAGCACACAATACCAATGAAAGCTGGGCAATTATTAATTTTTATCCTCTCTTTGGACATTACTATACAGTGCCATATTATGTGCAGTAAGTAACGATATATGTACATATTTTCGAAACTCATTATATTGACAAGTTTAATTTATGGCAATGATTAAAGATTTGAATATTGTTTAGAAAATGCAGTAGATGGATCTGCAACAACATAGGCGTCAGTGTCTGTCTAGACCAACAGTCACTGTTGAATTATTAAAAAATATTATGTGAGAGTTGGGGGTTATGTGGGCCAGCAATGAGAGGTATAGGAATGTTTTTTTAATTCTATTTTCTTTTTGATTTTGGTCCACAGGACATGAGGAGACGGCGTGCAGAGACGTCAGTCGAACTCAGGAAACAAAAGAAAGAGGAGACAATGCTGAAAAGAAGAAATGTTGACTTATCTGACAGTGAGCCCACAAGTCCTTTACAAGAACAAAATAAGGTACAGTAAGGACAGAGTTTTCCAAGCTGGTACTAGTAACCAATTTATTTAAGCATTTCAATGGTTTGCAGTGGTGTCCGAGGAGTTATTACTAACCACACCAATTTTGGGGGGTTCAAGTCTGGCCTATGGCATTGTTCCCTGGGCAAGGCAATTATCTCATTGTTTCCATTGCAGTGTTCCTTGGGCAAGAAAATAAACATATTATTTTCAATGTGGTTGAAGTCTTTTTTTAAAAAATGTCGTTGAACTATTACTCAAAAGTTCCTTTGTAGGCAAATAGGCAATTTATTTGCTATATATTTTAATTTTATCACAATAAAACATACTGAACAATATCAAATGTGATACATTTCAGAGTATTTTATTATATATATATTCAAAATTATTTTTAATTTTCAATGGTTTTTCTTTTTCAATATTTGAAGGGCTCCATGACAATGGACCAAATTGTAGTCGACATCTGCAAGGCAGATCCAAAAGTTGTTTTTGACTCAGTGCAAGCCGTGAGGAAACTCTTGTCTAAGGAGAGGAACCCACCCATCAACCGTGTCATTGAGGCAAAACTGGTTGACAAATTGGTGCATTTTTTGGAATTCAATGACAGGTAACTATTGGCTTGTTGTCAGTGCTTGATAATTGATAGTGCTATGTATGTTTTAGAAATAATGAAAATGAATAGGATTGATTCAGTGAATATATATAGCAGAACTAAACGTGGGGAAGATAAATGGCACAAGTTTCTTCTTCTTCCCAGAATGAATTACAATGAAATAATTCCAATTTTGTTCTACTGCCTCCCGATAAACTGTTTTTCTCTCAACTATGATTCGTTTTTTCAGAGAGGATTCATATTCACTGATAATCTTAAACTCTATATAGTTATATTGCTATCTTTGCTTTGGTTACACATTTTTGATCATGTATAAAGGGATTTTTACCACTGAATTAAAAAAAATTGAATGTTTATATTGCATTTGTTGAGCATTTTGACCTTACCACTTTTTTTCTCCACCATTGTGATATTTTGCAATGCTTTACTTCACACAAAAATGTCAATTTCTTCTGTTTTTATATTTTGCCTTTTTGTATCGTCTTATAGGCCTCAGCTTCAGTTTGAAGCAGCATGGGCATTGACAAATATTGCTTCTGGTACGAGTGAGCAGACCAAGGCTGTGGTTTCCTGTGGGGCTGTGCCTCAGTTCATCCGTTTGTTGTCTTCTCCAAGTCTGAATTTAGTGGAACAGTGTGTATGGGCTCTGGGGAATATTGCTGGTAAGTTATTGTATGTTTTATTTCATCAGTCTATCCTTGAGTGGTAATTGTTGTGTACTGAGAAGTATGCTGGCTGTTCTAAAGCTGTGACACCTTTTTGGTATTAAAGGGTATCCTGGTTTGTTCACTGATTGGATCTTGTGTCTGGCAATTTTTTCATA
Source organism: Dirona albolineata (assembly GCA_031763155.1). Lineage (NCBI taxonomy): Eukaryota > Metazoa > Mollusca > Gastropoda > Nudibranchia > Dironidae > Dirona > Dirona albolineata. The sequence goes on along the minus strand of JARFNW010130413.1, from coordinate 3,847 downwards.
ACCGATTTTGTTTGTGATGTGAACAAATCTGGTATGCACATTTTTTCTTTTAAAAAATTGGTCGTGCCCCCCCCCCCAAAAAAAGGGTCCATGTAGAAAGCATTACTGTCTAATTGATTATGGCAGCGTTGCAAGAATATTTTAGCTGATTATATAATTTGCAATTGTTATTTTTAACAATTCTTTGTTTTTATGTGATGTAATTTGCAAACTCATTGCACAAGTTTTATCCTGGTTTCAATTTTCGTTTGTCTTGTACAGGTGATGGTGCAGAATTGCGAGACTTGGTGACCACCTCAGGAATTGTGGAGCCACTGATGAGGCTTGTTGACATGTCGGCACCAGTAAGGCACTGCTTTAAATTTAGATATGGTGTTCTTTACCCAACTTCATATCAAGTCAATTTAATTTGAATAATACGGTAATGTAACCCTAAAGATCAGAACTCAACTCTACTATTTATATGAAGTGTTCAATGACAAAACTGTTTGTTTCTACAAATTGCGGAAAGATTCACCCCATTTTCAAATATATTTCTTATAAAGCATTCCGGAACTCTTTGGATAATTCTATTTTTACCCATCCCGTGACAAATCTGCTAGTCAGTTTGAATTTTATTGAACATTGTTGAAAAGGTTTAAAACAGTTTTTCTTTGTCATGTTTGTTGCTGACCTTATTTTTAATACTTATTTTATTTTTTATTTGCCTTTTTTCAAGCCTGCATTCCTTCGTAACATCACATGGACATTTTCCAACCTGTGCCGTAACAAGAACCCTCCACCAAAGATGAAGGCTATCCGCTCCTGCCTGCCTGCATTATCTGCCCTTATCCAGCATACAGACAAGGAGGTCCTTGCTGACACCTGCTGGGCATTCTCTTACATCACAGACGGAGCCAATAATCAAATCCAGGAAGTTGTGGATCTCCCTGGTGAGTGATGGGTCGTTTTAGCATTTTGTCATGCACATCTCATATTTGCTCATTTTAGAGTAAAAAATATTTCCCCCATAATTATTTTTTTTACAACAACCTGTGGTTATTAACATAGTCATAGTTCATGTTATGGGTTTTATCTTACCTCTTAGCTGCTGTGGAATAAGCATGATTTGTTAATGGATGGCATGAATTCTTCCAAAATATGGCCTCAGATTTTGCAAATATACAATCTGGGTTATGTTTATATATTTACAGCCTTTTCGTTTTGGTCTCATTGAAGTATTAATCAGGATACCAGATAGATATAGTGTTCCATTGCTGTAACACATCTATTTAACCGTGTCATTTTCAATGTGCAGGTATCATTCCAAGATTGATAGAACTTCTTGGCTGCAGTGATCCAGCTGTTGTCACGCCTGCCCTTCGTTCAGTTGGCAATATTGTGACAGGTGATGACTCACAGACTCAGGTGAGTCCTTTTGAGAGCTGTAATTTTGGCTTTGTGTTCTTACTTTTTTGTTCAGAGGTCTTTAGCGGGAACATTGTATGTAAACACATTAGACTAATTTCATATTGTTATATTTTTGTTTCTGGTTTTATGGAAAAATGTTAGTGATTCTGGATTTTGTCAATCGAAACTGGGTTAATCGTAAACCTTCTGAATGGTTTCTGAGAAGTTATCATGTTCATTTTCAGGTTGCCCTAGATAACCACGTTCTCCAGATGCTCCCTGTGTTACTTCAGCACCCAAAGAATAGTGTCAAGAAAGAAGCTTGCTGGATGTTGTCCAACATCACGGCTGGCTCAGAGGACCAGATTCAGGCTGTCATTGACAATGGCCTCCTTCCTCTTGTTGTCGATGTTGTACGAGCGGTATGTTTGCCTTTCACGTTATTTATAGTATAGTCTGTGTGTGCCTTCTATGGTCTCATTTTGTTCTCTGACTGGCTTGGTACATGCCTGCGTTTAAATAAATTTTTAAAAATGTGTCACTTCATAAGCCGATTTTGAAACTACGAATGGAAGTTGAAAGGTATTGATACTTTAAGATGATGTGGATTTACATGGAAAAACACTCGGTATTTGGCACCAAGCGATCTCATTTAACCAAGTACTTTACATGTCTGCAAGCTCTGGCATGTAAGAAACTTACTAGTGCTTTTTTACTCTCCCGTCTGGACTGTTGTAATTCCCTATTGACAGGAGCTCCTAATATAATCCAATTTACAACATATTCAACACCATGTGTCAGAAATCTATGACACTCACTTAAGATATCTTCATTAGTTGCCTTTCCAGGGATGTAATGGCTCATATGCTACCAGCAGATCAGAAAATAATTTTGACCAAGTGTGCATTTAAAATTTATTTTTTTACATTAAAATGAACGGAAGAGATAGTAAATCACATTGTGTATCCTTTCCTCTCTTAGTTTGTTCAGGCTTGGGACAGTCAACAGCCAGTTATGGCCTCAGAAAGGATTGTTTCTAAAATGTTGTCATTAACACTAAGGAAATCTATTGTTTCTTGTGCATATCGTTTAGGGTGACTTCAAAAGCCAGAAAGAGGCTGTGTGGGCGATGACCAACCTGACATCTGGGGGTGGGCTGGAGCAGATCAGTATGGTGGTACAGTGTGGTGGAATTGCACCCATGTGTGATCTGCTCGTGTCCAAGGACAGCAAGCTGCTCATGGTTATCCTGGACGGACTTTTCAACATGTTGGAGGTAGGCAGATTATTATCATGGAGTTAGATACTGTCAAGCCAGGTGCATTGTTTGGCTAAGCGTAATATTTTGCTTTGTTGTTATGATCAAAGACATACTTGTCTTACATCTCTGATAAGTTTCATAATTTTTTACATTTTGGATAGTGAGTCTTCAACCAGCGAAGTCAATCGCTACAAAAACCAAATGTGATTCACATGATCTCCTCACCTACTTTTGGGCTGTATGGAATCGCTTATATTTTTCCCTAACAATTTTGCTGCTTTTATAGCCATGGGAATTTCTTAGCATTTATTACTCAAATATGATCTAGTTTCTCTGCTCTGTGTCCGTGATACTGTACAAAATGTTATTTCACATTCTGGCGTTTCCGTTTTACTTTGGTCTTCTCCAGAGTGTGTGAGCTATGAATCCTATCTAATAAATTGAATAATAATAAACTTTATTCATCCTTTCGGAAATTTGTTTTATAAACGTGGACATGCAGGAATGAATAAAAAACAGAGATACAATATATATGCATAATAATAATATGTTAGGTACGAAGTAGATATCACATATATTATTTATTAATTTTTAAAGACAGCAAATGTATATAAGTGTATATATATATAGTCATCTGCATTGTTATTTTTTCTCGTTTTGTTTCCTTTGGTGGCTTATTGCTGCTATCAGATTTCATAGAAATTGAGTTTGATTTATAAAAGAAGGGCAAGTATTATTTTTTAAAGTTTCTATTTATGACCAATGTGGCAAATTATCATCCCTGTTTTATTATTCATGTTGTCACCGCCAGGCATCTGCCAAAGTTAACCAGCAAGACCAGTTGGGAGTGTTGATTGAAGAATGCGGAGGCCTGGACAAAATCGAGGACCTGCAGTCCCATGAAAACGAACAAGTTTACAAGAAGTCACTATCTATCATTGAAAACTACTTTGCAGGAAATGTGAGTGATGACACTTTTTTATGCTTTTTACAAATAACTTTTTTTTCATAAGATTTATGGCTGTGTGGTTTTTTCGGCTGCACTATCAGTGCTAGTAAATCTTTATATATGGTATTTGAGGGCTGTGAAAATTGGTTCAATCGCTTTGCATTTGTTCTATTTCATAATGGGGCTTTAAAGTCATGATTTAATAACTTTAATGATCTGCAGATCTGTTGGATTTCTCTCTCTCTTCT
>JARFNW010130402.1:0-11476 GCA_031763155.1 Dirona albolineata | reverse complement strand
CTATTGAAACATACTGACTTCGGTCAGTTAAATACGATCTAAACCATAGCAATGCATTGCCACTTATGCCATAATTTGAAAAAAGACTATTACATAATATATTGTGGTCTATTGTGTCGAATGCTGCCGACAGATCTAATAATGTCAGAATCGACGCTTGTCCCTTGTCACATGACAGCAGGATATCGTTCACAATTTTAAGGAGGGCAGTTTCCGTGCTATGCCGCTCTCTGTACGCAGATTATTATGTATCGATTAATTGATTTGAGTTAAGGTGATCTTTTAATTGGATTAAAACAATTTGTTCAATGATTTTTTAGATAAAATGTAAATTATACTCGCACTTACTCACATGCACATACACACACACAGACATGCACACACACACACACACTCCTCTTTCTCTCCCTCAGTCACACACACACATACATACCCATTGTCCTAGCCTTTTGGTTCAATTTACATCAATAATTTAATGGAACTTGTGCTTAATGGTAACTTTTTAAAAATAGGTTTCTGATGCCAGTTTTGCTTTATTTATTAACTTAATTGCCAAAGGAATAAAGATTGTTTTGTATATATTTGTTCTGCTTTTAGTTTCTGAGTAACGTCTGCCAGATGGGAGTAGATTTAACTCATAATTAATACTGAGTCTCATTATTTCATGAATTGTAGACAAGCAGGTGATCAGTAAAATGTGTGTAAACATTGCTGATCCCATTGGATCAAGAGTGTAATGTTCACATTCAGTTTTAAGTTGCCAATAAGACAGTCATTATCATTAAATGTAGATAATTCCGTCTAATAAAAAATAGCATGACGAACAGTCAAATCGTGGAGGTTGTGAAAATCCGAGGCAAAGGGATGACCTTGGCAAGGATTATTTGTTGACAGGTGCACCCCTGGTGCAAGAGAATGCTACCTCGTGTGTATTGCACCAAACCAAGGTCACGATGGGTTATTTCATACTCCTTGTGAAACATTCCATGTGACATCCACAATAAAGAGAGAAGGGAATATGTTGTTTTTTTCTTTCTGTGCATCTCTGCTAAGTCTGTTTTCTATCCTCACTACATTACTCATTTTAATTTTAATTTATTTCCATCCACATTTACTTTAGTCTGCCTTTTATAATGGGATGTTCAATTGTGCTTTATCAGGAAAAATATGACATCTCTAAGAAAATGTTTGGACTGTCCGATGATCTGGATGATTTCCATTATAGAATTATATTATAACCTTAAAAGGAAAATTGAGTAAATATTTATTCTCTATATGTTATGTTATTTATAGCTGTGGGATCCCACTCAGAAAAAGAAATTGAGAACAATGGAAGGCCATGCCACAAGGGTAGGATCTCTTTCATGGAACTCTCATGTGCTGAGCAGGTACGTTCAGATATGTCATTTCATATTGCTTCTTTATTTCAAGTTTAAGTTGCTTTTAAAATTCAAACTTTGATCTATGAAAAAAATGAAAACTCCACAAGAAACTCACACTGTCCTTCACTTCTTTTTTTTCTGACAGATAGATTGCATTGAAGCTGTAAATTAAGTAATTGTTCTGTCTGCGTTATCTAAATATATGAATTTAACTCATGCTTAATTTGAGGTACATTGTATTTTGTTTTTACATGATCAGATAGAACAATGCATGCATAGCAATTGATTTGGGTCTGTTTTTTAAAGTGGATGTCGCAGTGGGAAAATTCATCATCATGATGTGAGAGTTGCAGACCATCTTTGTGCCTCGCTACAAGGTCATTCACAAGAAGTCTGCGGTTTGGAGTGGTCTGCTTGTGGTCAGTATTTGGCTAGTGGTGGCAATGACAACATGGTCAATATTTGGAGGGCGGCTGCAGAGGTGCAACCACTTTACACTTTCAACCAGCATCAAGCAGCTGTTAAGGTTGGTGAGAAGTTTGGACTTGCTTGTCATTTGTTAACTATGGGAGACAATCACCACTGATGCTTCGACATGAGTTGCATTGTGTTGTTTTGTTAGGGGTGATGGTTTTCATATACAGGGTGTCCCAAAAAGATCTCTACAATTTTATGTGTGTCGTTTGAAATGTGACACAGGTGAACATGAGAAGGAAATGACAAAACCAATTTTTAATATGAGAGACCTGTTGACATTGGACGACACTTGTTATACCATACAGGGAGCAGATATGAAGATATATGTGACTGATTTGGGACAGGGACCATGTCCACTGTGTGTGTCATAATATACTTCTGCAAACGCAGCCTTAGGGTGATCTGGTTTTGCGTCCCAAGCCTCACACACCTCCATAAGCATTGCTCGTTTGTGAGATACTTTGGAGAATTCTAAAGATACAGATAAAGTAGCACAACATGTTGCAGGGGTGTAAATCTTTCAGATTGGTTTGATTTCAGACTTTTTGCTTTGTCTGACTTTATACTTTTTGCTTTTCCATATATCAGTGGCAAGCTATGATTTCAGACTCACAAATGATAATAATAATGGTAAAAGTAATAATAATAATGATAATAATAATAATGATAATAATAATAATAATAATAATAATAATAATAATAATAATAATAATAATAATAATAATAATAATAACGACGAAGACGACGATAATTATAATGATAATAATGTACATTTATATAGCGCTGATTCATGATCATCACCATGCTCTAAGTGCTTTACAATGGCACATTTGCCTCGGGAAAGAAATGGAACAGTCAACAGTAAATTCGCCACAGGCTGCCTGTTAAACGCAAATATAATTGAAATAGACCAAGTTATACTCTCTTTATTTGATGTGCCTTTTCTCCTTCTTCTTCTCACCCTTAGCCAACCCGTTGCTGGAGGCTTTTGGAAATGCCAAGACTGTCAGAAACAACAACAGTAGCCGATTTGGAAAGTTTGTGGAGATTCACTTTGAAAAAAAGGTGAGGAAAGATCAAGTCAATATGAAGTACTCGTATAGCAAACTGGTCAATAGGGCAAAGGGCATGGGGTCAAAGCCCCCTTGGATTAATGGCGTCATTTACTGAGTGGTTAGCCAACTCAACTCGGGGTGGAGAGATCCCAGGTTGAAATCTTGGTGAAGGTACCAATGTTTTGGTCCTTGTGAAAGACTCTCTACTCATATTATATTCCTCATTCAACTCAGGTGTGAATGAGTCTTCAGCTACAGGCAGAGGAAGGTGTTGTCAGTATGTTAGTGTGATGAGCCTAACAGGCTACTCTACTTTATGCTCCAATGGGATTTAAGAGGGATATGGAATGGCATGGCCTGCTGGGGGATAAAAGATGTAAAATCCGTGAGCGTGCTGTACTTTTACGGGGATACAGATTTTAAACCCATCTTTTGAAGCATCAAACATTTTACAGTGATAATAACTGTGTTGACGGGACGATTTATTTATTTTTGATTTATGTATTAAAAAAAAAAAAATTTAATGGGGAAATCTTGTTTCAGAATACTGTCTGCGGTGGATTTATCTCCCATTACCTGCTGGAAAAGAGTCGTGTTTGCACACAGTCGCCCGAGGAGCGAAACTACCACATCTTCTACCGCCTGTGCGCCGGCTCACCGGAGGAGCTCAGGAAGAAATTGAAGCTTGCTCCCCCTGACCAGTTCCAGGTATTTTATTTCTTCCACCATGATAAAAAGTTTCTTACTAACTCAAGACGAATCTAATTTTTGATGTAAGGTTGCTTTGACGCATTCAGGGTCGGGTATTTATTGATCTATTTATTATTTTTTATATTAATTTCAATATTTAAAAAAAATAGAATGTTATAGTTGTTTTTTTTGTTGTATTTATTTATTGATTTATCTATTTATTCATTTATTTATATATTTTGTTTTTTGTTTGTTTAGTCAAAAGTTTCTTTCTTTCTTCTTTATTACTATATTATACTTTTTTATATTTTATTTTGAAATAGATTCTTCATAATTTATATTTCAAAAAGACAATTATACTATCCTTGGTTACGATTTTTTTTAAAGGTTCATTTATATTATTTATACCTAGTTTCATGGTAAACCTTTCAGTCGTTTCCTACTTTTTGAAATCTCTAATTTTTTTTCATTTGGTCGGTAATTGTTTCGTTATTTTTGTATCTATATAATTTTCACTGCTTTGTTTTTTGTAATAAGTTCACATCACCTGATTCTACTTTTTATGTCAAGAGTCAAGTGTCCTTTTTTATGTTGTCATGTATTATTATTGTTGTTGAGTTTTTTGTGTAGTAGAGCTTTGCATGTGATTTTCATTTGAGTAATTTGCGCAAAAACAAATGAAGGTTTTGTTTTTGTAAAGGCTAAAATTTACGTCAAAAATTTACGTCAAAAATTTACGTCAAATTTTATTTCAAATAAGTTCATTCATCAAAGACATATGATACCAGATATTATGATTTTCATTTCTCATTTTTTTTGTTTTATTAATTTTTTATTATTTTTTTTGTTTTGTTTCATGCTTTGCAGTCATTTTTATTTTTTATAAGCATATTCAGAGGTTCTATTAAAAAAAAAAAAATCATACTGTTCTTGAGTATACAATAATCATACTAATATTAATATTGATAATTTGGCTGAAAATTATTTACATTTACAAGATATTGAAAGCCATGAAATTATTCTTAGTGCTGCAAGCTGCATTTCTTGCTTTTGAATGGGAAAAGAGATAGATGCAAGGCTTAAACCATGTTCACAGGTTATTTCGCAAATTAAATGGTGATTGGTGATGACGTGACGCTGTCCCATCGGTTGCTATGGTGACCATGACGTTACATTTTCCGTAGTTGAAACGTTGATCGTGGCTCAGGATTCTCTGATCCAGCTTGAAAAAAAAAATTAGGCTGTTAAGTGACTCGGCGGATTGCATTAACAACTGGTGCTTTTCACACGCTGCCCGTTTTATTTTGATGCCAGGTGTACAATTGTTAAAAGGATAGTATGAAAATGCTACAGTGCCAGTGAGAGACAGCAAACAAGAAAAGAAAAAAGATTGTTGACAGGGGTGATCGAACCCATGCCTGCCACGACAACACCACCTTGCCGACAACAGCAGACCAACAGCAGATAATAGGCTTACAACTAATTGAGCCACGCTGGCTGTGTTATGTTATTTGAAGTATAGATAGAGCCCTGCTGAAGCCGATGGTGTGACGAGAGGCACACGAGAGCATAAGCATCACCTCTATGTATTATGATATTATTACTGGGCCCGCGTCCCACAGCCCTGCCTTTTAAAATGACAATTGGTAATGATGATTGTTGCGAGAGCAAGTGAAGGCTTTCATTGTATGAAAAAAACTAAGAGCCAGCAAACATTTCCTCCATTGTTCAGTTCCATGTAACCTCCTGTGCAATAAAAGCCTTCATCTATCATCATCACCATCATCGTCGTCGTCGTCGTCATTATCATCATCAATTATCATCATCAATTATCATCATCATCATTATTACTATTATTATTATTGTTGTTCTTCTTTTTATTATTATTTTAAAAAATAAATTATTATTAAAATTATTATTATTATTATTATTATTATTATTATTATTATTATTATTATTATTATTATTACTATAATATTATTATTATTATTATTATTATTATTATTATTATTATTATTATTATTATAAATTTTATTGTCATTATCATTATCATCATTTTTATTACTATTGTTATTATTATTATTATTATTATTAGTGTACCTACTCATGCATTTCTTTGGCATGGCTTACGTAGTAGTTGTATGTGCTGCCTCTATGGATGTCTCTTTGGGTGTTGTGATGGTTTTCCAATTCTCTCCCACATGTTTTTTTAGTACTTGAAGAAAGGCAACACACAGTTTTTCTGTGGTCGGAAGAACGAGAAGAACCTTACCGATAACAGGAAGAGTCAACAGGTAGGAGAGAAGAAAATGAATTGTTTAGAAAGTGGATTAGAGGTTTTATCAGTGATGATAATTTTCCGTGATTCGCGGAATGCCCAAGAGCAAATTTCATTCAGAGGAAGATGTTTCTTTCTTACAAAAATCAGCAACTTTCAGTGACAATACAGTCCACTGCACTTAGTCATCAATGAATCGCAACTTTTGCCGCTTAATTGAAAGTCTCTCTGCTTAATCACAACTCAGTGAGGGCCAGTTTGCTGAAAAAATGAAGATAAAAATCCTAAACCGATATGATGAATTAGAAAATCATTTAAATTTGGAATTGAAAACAGTATTTTGTCATTGTCATTAATTATCATCACTGAAATAAGCTCTTATTATTATTTTAATTTTTTTTTTAACCCCTCCCTTTTCTCTCCTTTAAAACTGCGACAGATGCATGTAATTTCATACCATGAGATCATAGTGATCATTAATTAATTATTGCCTTGTAGCTTGAGAACGCTTCTGGTACGGTGGTATCCTTCCCTTCTCTCATTCTGTCAACTTTCTGTCTTTCTTCGGCACTGTGATTGGTGATTGTGTTGATATAATGCTTGATTTCCTACAAACAAACAAAGGAAAAAAACAAGAAAACAAACAGGCAAACAAAGAATTATATGGGGAAGAACTCTGCGAGTTTGGTATTTGACCAAAGAATGTCAGATTATATCATCTGAAAAAATTTTCATTTAACAGCATCACAAACTGCAATATTGATTTCTTTCCATGAAAATAATTAATGTTCAGTAAAAGTTTTTTGAAATGCACCCTCGGAAATCATTTTGTTGTTCCTTTAAGATTTACACAACAGATTTTGCGCCAAAAGTGCAATATTACACTTATTGATATTTCAGCATATGAAAAAAAACCAAACTAGCACAACCGGAAAGTGGCTATTTAAAGAATTATATGCTGATTATTTTGCAAGCAATACAAACATTAATGGTTTTATATAATTGCAATTCTTGTTTGTATGGTTGTTTGTTGCCTTTATCAAATGACGTGAGGCCATAGCTTGTGTTAGATATTTATTCCTCAAAGCTACGGATTTGAATATGATGTGATACATTATGCCTTGTCTTTTCAGTAGTTTTAGTGAGTTGTAGTATCCAAAACTGGCTCAAACGTGTGTTTTCTTGTGTCTGCCTCATCAGTATTATCACTCCTTGCGTTGATTGAGAAGTGCTGTCAGGATAATATATCTTGACTTATAGGAATGAATAAAAAAAAGAAAAAAAAAGATCATGTTATAGCTTCAAGTGGAAAACTAGTAACAAAACAAAACATTTCGGGTCTCTCCTTCGTCAGCTAAATAACACACAAACATTGAACACAAAAAGGTAAGGTAAGCTCGAGCATCCCTTTTTATTCCGATTTTTAGCTTCTGGCAGCCCTCATTTCGTCGTTTATCTTGATTTATAGTTTATTCTGTTGTTTGTTGTTATTTAAAAAAGATGTTATTACATGGGCTTCTTATTGTTCGCTTTTGTTCTCTTCAAGATTTTTGCCAGTGATCTTCACGCTCCTGTCATTTTGTCGTGTTTCACATCACCTTGTGACATCGATAGCGCCAGTACTGATGTGCTCTCTACTTAAAAAAACAAACAAAACAAACAAAACAAAAAGAGATTTTCACGTAATGGCGTGAATTGGACATGTTCATGTGTTTGTGGGGGGTTTTCTTTACCCCTTTATTCAACACACTTTGCTGTTGAAAAATTATTTATGTTTTTTTGGGATTTTTTTTTTCTTCACGCTCCTGTCGTCTTGTCGTGTTCACTGCACCTTGTGGCTATGATAGTACTAGTACTGATGTGCTCTCTGCTACAAAAAAAAATGTAAAAAATCAATCAAGGGGTGCAAGATAGGAAGAGATTTCCACAATGTGATGTGAACATGGTCATGTTTTTAATGTATATTTTACCTCTTTATCCAACACGCTCTACAATTGAAAAAGAAAAAAGTTTTTTTGTTTTGTTTTTGTAATAAAATATATAGAAGAAAAGATTTACATCACCGATTGCGATTACGCCCTCAATAATGTAGATGAGTGGGTGTGAGGGGGATAGGGGAGGGGGAATGGCAGCAATAAGATTCCCTCTTTTCACAGCGCAGCCAAGACTGGTTGGCAGCAAGGTCAAGGTCGGGATGCCTTTTGTCCACTACTACCTTTTGGATATTTTTAGGAGAGAGTCTGGGATTGGGTCCTACACCTTAGAGTAACGTTGAAGGAGGGCGGGTCTACTATCACAATTCTTTGGTGGCCAAGTGTTTGGAAAGGGGGGGGTGGGGGGAGGGGGTTGTTGTTATTTCTGATGCCTTGAATGAATTACCTGGTGAATGAATTGAATTGTCATCTTTGTTAGTTTGAAACAAACAAAAAATACAATTTAATCCGAATTTTTTTGTTAAAATTTGCTTCCACAAGATTACGATATATATATTTAACCAATTTTTTTTTTTTAACATTCAAAACTGATGCAAATAAGTGAGAAAGAAAAGGAAAGAGAAATGTCATAAATATGTAATTATTTATGTCCACTTGGTTCCTTCCAGTATTTGAAGCTGGGCAGTCTGAACGACCCAGTTCTGGACGACGTGAATGACTTTGGCGTGTGTGACTCAGCCATGAAGCATCTTGGCTTTGGGGACCAGGACCGCCTGAGTGTTTATGCTTTGGTTGCTGCCATCTTGCATCTGGGAAACGTGGCTTTTGAAGACGATGCCGACGACGTCAAAGGTTAGATTAAGTTTCTCCAAGTCGAGATTTGTTGTGAGGTTGTGGATTTTAACAAATGTAAAGCATCTCGTGATTCTATCCACTGTCGCCAAGTGGATAGGATTAGGGTTAGGCTTAGGCTTCTGCAAACAAGATTATTAGGTCCCAAGTTCAAATCCTTGCATGGCTAGGTTCGATTTTGAGGCCTTGGGAAAGACTAGCTAGGTACAAAGTGCCAGCTCTGTTCAGCAATGCTCAGTGTTTATATTTTTCAAATCTTTTTAGCCAAATGTCTAGGTATCACCTTGTGGTTACGTACCTTTCATTGTGCACCATCTGTACATGGAGCTGGTTCAAATGCTGCCGTGCCTTGCAATATTAAATGGGAAGAGCGACATTTATTCAGCTGGCTAACAACACAAGAGAAAAAAAAGTCAGGAGATTTTTATACAACTTGTCTCATCATTGATGTAGGCGGTTCCTTTCTTTCGTTCTTTTGTTATCAAGCACCTATAGGATGAGATCGTTAGAAGGTTTTCCCCAGCAACTAGACCTTGCTATTTGGGAAGTACCGAAAAAAATCGTGAGATTCCTTATTCACCATTGGAAAGTTGTTTGTCACGGTACTTTTTACTCACAATAGAACGACCTTGGAGAAATGGAAAACCCAAGCAAATGGTTTTAACCTATTAACAAAGCTTGTAGAGATCAATAATAGATTGGTGACTTCCGTCTCATATTTTTTTACCCACTAACTCGTAGACGATATTAATACTTATACCTCCTATATCGTGTTAATCACCAAATTACTTCACAATCAAAGATTTCTGTCTTGAGACACACAAACGAAGTGATCGAGGAACTTCTCACTGATCAAAACCTTTTTGTGGCATTAAATCCTTACAACGTTTTTAGATTTAGTTGATAATAAGTCACAATAAAAAAAGAATGTGACAAAGCGAAGCGTCAACATAATTCATCAGCATCCTCTTTTCTTTTTTTTCTTCTTTTTTTGTGTGTGTCCCGGTTGGGGGGGGGGGGGGGTATCTATATTTTGTTTAAAAATACAGATACAGATTCTGTGGATAAAAAAATGAATGAAAAAATTCACACCATGACATATTATTGTTATGTCCCTGATTACATTTTGCAAAGACGCATCTTCTTCATAATCATCATAATATTAATAATACTGCGGAATCCAGTAAAACCAAGTTTCTTTCCTTCCAGCACACAATCCATTCATACTACTACATCAAACCTCTCCAAATATTACATTAATAAAGATAATAATAAGAAAATCAAAAGTTTTGCCATCCCGGTTCACAGCAATGTAATGTCATTCATGCATTAATTTGATTCTTTGTCGTGTGAGTCGATGTGCAAATCTCCATCCAAGGCATTTTAATTATAGTATTAATAGTATTATATTACATTCATTACTTTGTAAATTATCTCCCAGCCTCAGACACAGACACAGTCATTCTACTTTACAAACATGGGTCCGTATTTACAGTCCTAGGGTAAACTGTTAGCACATTTTGGCATCCTTAGTAAAGGTGTAGTTTAGTTATATTCGCCTTATATCTATTATTAATTTGGACTATCAGATGGGCGTATGTATTCGTAATCAGTATCGAAGGAATACGGTAATCGTAATTGGGTTTGGGTTAGGCTCTCAAGGTTAGGGTTAGGGTTAGGGTTTTATGGTTAGTGTTTAGGGTTAGGGTTTTAGAGTTTGTGTTTCGGGTTAGGGTATGGGGCTACTGTTTAGGGTTTGAGTAAATAGAAAATAATACCAACGATTACTTGACCGAAAATAAATGACGATACTACGAAATAAATTATATAGCCAAACTACAAGTTTACCGACATCCTTCAACATTGAATAATACTCAAAACCTGAATAAGTTATATAACTTGTCTGGCGCACAAATGTTCTATCAATTAACGTAAGGACTGTGTGTAGTGTATGTGGCTGCTGGGGCCACTACATTAACAGATAAGACATGTGTGCAGCCAGAAGCACTATAATAATGACGTCATGATTTGAATAGATACTATTCCATTGAATAATACTAGCAAAATGACCTAATTCAAATCACAGTGATTCACTGTCTGCACATATCATAGTATCTTATTGGTTAACCCTCTAGGGCCCAGTGTACCAAAGTTGGCACATCGTTGTTTGTTCCTTAACTTCTAACGTGCCAAGCAAATAAGGAAAATACTGACATTTTAAAAAATAAAAGTTTTGACATTTAGATAAGCTGCTGGGTTCATTTGTAGTGTGTTATGTTATATAACAATTAAATTGTTCTACCTGTGAAATCGACCATTGGGCTCTAGAGGGTTAACTGTAACGTCTGTGTACACGGCCCGGGTTCATACTCTCTTCCCCCCCCCCCCCCAACTGCATTCACTTCACCACTCAATCATCCGATAAAAGTTTTCTAGACTGCGTCGTTTCTGTCATATCGATCTCAAAATCGTTGTCCATGTCATCCTTCTCTGGGGCCTTGTTGTAGTAACGTTTGCCGTAATTGATGTCCATGTTCTCCCACCGGCGGGCAGCGTGACGCCGCCTTCCCCTCGTCACCCGCCTGACGATACAGACGACGATGACGATGAGGAGAATGGCTCCTACCACACTACCACCGATGATAATTTTACTCTGGTTGTCTCCCTCGATGATGTCATGGATCGTCTTGCTTAACGTGCTCTCTGGCTTGGGGCTGGTGGTTTCCTCAATGTTCATCTCGCCTTTGGGGACAAGAATACAAACAAATGAGTGGTGCAAATTGGTATATATACAAAAATAAACTATAT